>ML866313.1:0-14951 GCA_009831015.1 Picea engelmannii | reverse complement strand
TGAGGATAGGAAAAGATATGATAAAAAGATGAGGTCTATTGTTGGTTCCTCAACTGTCTCTGTCAAAATTCCTAGTTTTCCTAGATACTTATATCTCTCTCAATTATTGCCCATGAACATTCTAAATCAACTCAGTTATTTGTTGTTTGTAATATAATGTTAAATAAATTTAGAGTGATGCTGGTTTGATCCAAAAAGTTGGGCTCGATATTAGGCTGCCTTGCAACTGGTACTGTCATGAAGGGTAAAAGTAAAGAAGATATAATTCTTGTGTTTTCTTTTTAGGCTTGTTATCTCTATTCCATAATGTAATGAGAATGATGTCAACACCCAAATAAATAGGATGGCTAAATTGTAGGCCTTTTCTTGTATCTGAGTTAAATTTTAAAGAAAAGAAACATGCATGATATGGGGAAAAACATAAAGCTATTAGCAAACTGAGGCATCGATTTCAGAGGAATCTCACATAGTAACAAAAGACTAGGAAATGAGAAAAATATTAATGAAGCATATGATGTTGAAATCTAAACATCTACATGTCTTGTATCTGTTGATAATGGATACAGAGGAAAAACTATAAATGATTTAAATAACAAGAATAATAATTTCCACAGTAGAGGTTTTACTAAATTGCATCCAAGCATTCATCAATTAAACATATGAAATAAAGATGAGATGACAGGGAAACACATAACTCAAAAGTGACAAGATTTGGAATCTTCAATCTACATTTCTATTAATTTAGAGTCACTTCAAAATTACTTCGTCAAAAATGATTTTTTTTAGAGAGGTCAAAAAGCCTTCTTTTAGTCTTCGCTCCTTGTATTCATACAAGGTCATCAATACTTGATAGTTAGCAATCTCCTACCTTTCTGGAGAAAAATAGTTACAAAACTACAACCTTAAATGTTGCATGATTAACTTTTGTTTATCTATCATTTCAATAGTATGAGTTTTCAAACGATACTTCACTGTTTAGCTGGAGTCTCTCCCTCTTTTGAAGCTATACATTCAACACACTTCTCCAAAAAATGAAGAAAAATTTTGGGTGTTGTCGGGAGATCTTTAGTTTCAAATAGATAAAACTTTCTTTGTACCTTTGGGAAATGGTCTCCAAATATTTTAATGACAAACTTGATCATTTTCAACTTTAAATTAGGCTGTACCAACCATCTGTCTATCTAGTTGGTATTGATTTCGCTCAACTGTGAAATTTCTTCCTGAACCTCCTGTAATCTCTCTTTGTAGTCCAACTGTTGTTTCACAATTTTTATCTGCCCTAGTAGTCTAGAGCAGTCATTTCTTTCAAATCCTAATGCTTTCTTATCCAAAGAATCAAATATTCCCTCACAGTCATCTTTGATTTCTTTATCTGTCTTCTTGTTTTTGACTATGTTTGTTTCCCATGCCTTGAGCATAATGTCTCCTCTTATCTGTTCTGTGACAGAAAGTTTTAAATATTTCGGCATCTCCTTGTTCCCTGAACATGCAACTGCTTTCTGAAAGGTATTCCTTGCTTCTTTAGCCTCTTTTTCTAGTAAAATAATGTTATCAAGGGATTTGCCTACCTCTTGAAAATAATGTTGGATGATCTCTATTTTGGATATCAATTGTTGTTGTTCAGCTTCTATCTTTGTATGGGCATCTAATGAGAGGGTTTGAAAAGCCTTTAAGTCCACGACCTGACCTTCTGTCAAACTCAATTTAGCATGTAACTTTTTAACAAGATCTCTTTGTTGAGTAACATGTACCTAACTTGCTTGTATCCTCTGGTTCATTTCATCCAGGCTAGTTTTGAGTGACTGGATTTCTTGTCTTTCAACAGCTCTGGCTCGCTCCAGACTTTTATTCACCTATTCTCTAATTTTTTTCTCAGCATTCTTCAAATGATTCTACAATCAAGCTATCATGTGGTTACTCTTTATCCTTGTTCTCATGTTCTCCACAGTAAAAATGTTTGTTGTTTCCATGGCTCCCATGGAGCCTGCTACCTCTGTAGAAAAATCCTCCTCTTCCAGTTTCTGGCCATCTATCAAGACCCTATGCTTCTTCACCATACCCCCTTCTCTCATATGCATTTCTTGCCTTACAATAACCTTCCTCTTCTTGCTGAAAAAATAATCAGAAGGAGGGATCTCATCTCTGGAAATAGAGGTGAGGTCACCAACATATATATCTCCCATCTGTGGGAGTCCAAAGGTGGACTATAAAGGAGTTAAGGAAGTTATGGGACTTCCCAGATCTATAGACCTTATTTCTCCCATAGCCTCAGGTATAATGATATCAACAACAGGTGATGAAGGAGGAGTGGACTTACTGGACTTGGGAGGTGTCCTGGGCCTCCTCTCTGCTTCTATATCTAGATTTTTTGTTGGTAAGGCCTCTTCATTTTGTGAAGATCCTTCAATCTCATGAGGAAATTCTTCAGGATTGACTTTACCTTGTGTTTCTTGTCCAAAACCTGGGGGAGTATCTTCTTGTTCCTGAGGAGGGGTAATTGCTTCACCTTGCATCACTTTGGGCAGACCACTCCATCTATGTTTCTAGAAGGTTTGAAAACTAGCTTGCAAGTTAGACGACAGTGTCTGTACTCTTTCTAACACTTTCTCATAGGTCTTAGTCCCTTTGAACAGGTCATCACAAGGGGACTTCTCATGTTCATAAGCCTTCATATTACAGTGGGCCATGTGTTTTCCCACTAACTGGTAAGGATCATGTTTCCTATGCTCGAGGTTTACCAATTTAACCTCCTCTAGTGCTGCTGCTTCAACTTTGGAATGACCTAAGTTAAGCAATGAAAATTTCCCAATCTGAATGGGAAAAACTATCCAAGATTTCTTTTGAGCTGATTTTAGTTCTATCCCAATTCCACCTGTTACTATTTGGTGAGCTACCTCCCTGCACACCAGTCTATCAGGGAGGAATTTTGGGAGGGCGTGTGGAGGGATTGAACACCCGAAAACTCTGATGTATGAAAAATTATCCTCTATGAACCAGTCAACAAATGCCCTAAGGTTTCCTGTGACCAACTCTGAAATGCAGAGAGGCGCACAGCTATAAAGCATCTGATGTAGTGGTATCACCACGAAATGAAAAATTTCATAGAATGATTCCTTGGCATTTTATTCCCATAGTTTAGAATGATATTCAGTAATTGGCTCTGGGTAAGTCAGATTCCAACTCCAATTCATTAAAGGGAAAGGAGTTGAGAAGCATATAGCATCCATGATGTATGATGACATATAAAAAGCTATTGGTCGGCCTTCTGATCTTGCAGTCTAATAGTCCATGACCTCCTTCACCATGTTATCGGATAAAATATTATCCCAATTGAAGTTTTAACCTTCATCTACCTCGTGCAAAAGAGTTACCCATTCTACAGGGAAATGGGTGGGACTTTTCTTACCGAAAATTCTACATAACATCATAACCACATAAATCATATACTCATTCAATGAGGCTGTGTCATAAATACCATGGGTGTCAGCCCTGAATTTTCCTTCGTTTCTCCACCAATCCTTGATTATGTCAGGATACGTTTGTTCTGACTTAAAACATTCTTTCCTTTGAAAATTATTCACGAAATCTTTATTATAAACATACTTGGGACTGGGAGATAATTTATACATTACTTGTAAATGTTCTGGTCTGAAAGAGCCAACAACGACCCCTCGGATGTCCAAAATGCTCTTTGTCTATACGTCAGTTCGCTCTAAGTCCCAACTGATCATGTCATTGTAAGTCGTAAGTCACGGCCGTGTAGCTAGTTTGTGGAGCTTAGACTCTGCTATATCTCGAAGCTTGTTGTCAATGTCACGAGGGAATTTTTTTATTTTATAATCCAGAATCTCAAAAATCTGCCTCCAGGATTTTATGGAATCGATGGCATGTGATGTTGTATCAGATATAATGTCTCCATTTGGACTCGATCTTTCTGCAATTTCTTCACTTTTCTTGGGTGCCTTCTTAGGTTCCATGATACCTATGTTGGATCATAAACCTGTTTATAGAGGAAATGTGTATAAAACCAGGTAAACGTGACTTGCCGCCGATGTAAAGAATAACTATGAAGTTCGAAATATAAGACTTTATTAACCTTCAATTTCTCGCTATAACGAGTGTACAGACACAAACGATGAAAAAATAACGTTTTTAAATGGAAAGATAAGCTTGGAGATATGCTTTCGTGTCAAAAAAATCTTCATTTATCCGTTATTAATGCTATCATATATCGACGATTTCAAAAATGGAGTTTCAAAAATCACTGCCTTCCTTAATTCCCGAAATGCGAAAGGTGGTTTAATTATCACTAATCCCATTTTAAAAAAGAATTAACCTTAATCTTAAACCTTGTTTAGGGAAAATGCGATTTTGCGTTTTGGAACTTTAGGGATCCTAGAGTGAAGGGATAAGTCATAAGCAATCCTTGGATCATGAAATTGTGATGAGATTAGTGAGGTGCTAAGACACATATTAGGGCTTTAATTAATCCAGGTTAATAATTAATTATCCTTTTAACTTTTTTGAAAAAGTGAGGATCGAGATTTTGACGGTTGAGAGTTCGAAAGCGTTTCGGTAGAAGGAAAAACCCGAATTACGAAAGAATAAGGGAATGATAATTATGTTTAGGAACTTAATTAATTATGGGTTTAAAGAGTTCTTTGTGGAAAGTGACGAAAAAGAAAACCTTTATTTCTTTCCCCTTTAAATTTTTTTAATAAGCTAAACATTTTCGGGATTTCGACACCAGAAAGAAAAAAGATGGTTGAAAATCATACTTCGAGAAAAACCAAATCTTGAAAAACTGAAAAGGAATGGAAAGCTTAGATTTATCTTTTGATTAATGGCAGCTCCACGATTTAGTAAAAGATGAATCTTTAGTTTTCAAGGATAGGAAAAAATAAACTTCGTGTCAACACTTTCCTTGGCCTGCACCCAGTGTTCAACGTGGATCTCCTTCGCCCTTATTTTTCACCATTATTGGACACCTCAGAAGTAGAAAAAAAATTGACACCAACATATCTCAACCCCGACTGCATACAACATGCATCCCATGATCATATTGTGGACACACAGATCAAGGGCACTCGTCAACAAAGGATCCATCTTTATCGAGTTGTCAAAGTACTGCAGCTCCTGCACCAAGGCAAGTGGCTCAATCGGGGCCAAATTCAGCAGAAATTTCCTCATCTAATGGGGGAACTCAACGTAATGGAGACCATTGCTTCCTAAGGAGGGAGGATTGATCAAAGTGGATATCGGTGGCCACCCACCTTTTCCAACTGGCTCAAAACAATTTTCTGGCAATTTTGGTAATTTACTATTTTTAGCAGTTTTTCGGGTCCTAAAACTTTCGGAGCCGTTTTGAGGCCCTAAACAAATTTTTTGGGGAAACAGGGAGAAATATGGAATTTTCTTCGATATTTCCCCCAAAATGAATCTCCTCGATGATACCTTTCCAATGGGCTATCATGTGCCTAAAATGGAGATCGTATGCAAAAGTTATGACCCCGGGAAGTTGATGTACTAACTTACCCAAACGGGGCCCACATGACTTTTGGCACTTCATCTCCTAGGGTTAGGTTTTTGGATGTCTATGGTTTTTGGAATTCCTATTTATTGTAAAAATGCCTTCAGAGCCTCATTGTAATCTTATTCTTGAAAATGAGCACAACTTTCACATCTCTTCTCAGAGATAAGCTACCACCATTCCAGCAAGCTTGTTTCCGCTGCATTTTACAGTTTCAACTTATTTCCTTATTGAATAGAAAACCAGTTTTACTATATCTCTGTTATTTTGTGTTAAGCATCTGTTAATAATTTGTAGTCATTTCGTTCTACTCATAAAATCCGGATCAATGCTATTGCGGGCCATTTGAAATCCTAGAGAGGATTGGTCATGTCGCATATATGATTGCATTGCTTTCACACTTGTGTATTCATAATGTTTTCCATGTATCATTTCTTAAAAAGTACATACTTGATGTTAATCATATTATTGATTGGAATGTGATTCAGGTGGAGTCGAAAGGCGATTTTTGAGTGTGACCGATTTGCATATTGGATCAGAAAATCAAACAACTTTGGAATAGAGCCATGGAGTTGGTAAAGGTCCAGTGGACCTAGTATGGTCTTGAGGATGCAACTTGGGAGTGTGAGGATGCTATGCGGGTAGAGTATCTGCATCTTTTTGAGAATTTTAGAATTTTTTTATGTACACGTCTATATAATGCACCGAGGACAATGCATAAATAAAGGGGAGGGAAATGTAATGTCCTTGATATGAAACCCTTTGTAAATGTACAAATAGGTTGGTGAGTCATTGGCACCAATTTTTTGTTTTGCATGGACCTAAGTATTGCACGAGAATTGTTATCAAATAAAGGGTGTGCACATTTCATAATGATGCGTGAACCTAGGTAAGTGCGCATGTTTTCACAAAAAATGAATGGTGCACACATTTCACAATGTTACGTGCACTTGAGTAAGTGTGCGGGGATTATCTGAAAGTGCACATCAAACTGAGCTACACACACACACACACACACACACACACACACACACATATTTGAGGCCGAAGAGCCTGTGTGGTTATGAGGCCGGTGAGACAAGATGCAAATAGGCCACCGCGCCTATTCATGTAAATGTAATCACACTCAAGTTATTAATAATATCACATTGTAGCATGCAGACAGATCATATTAAAAGAGATGGGGGTATAACTCCACTAGAAAATGGAAAAGGGGGGGGACTTAAGTCCTAGGAAAAAAATTATTAATATTTTTTAAAAGTGTAAATTATGGATATTTATTTATCCTAAGTTCCTAAGGGATGGGAACAGTTCACCAAGTGGGTAAAAGCTAGTTCTAAAGGTGACAAGTTTCCAGTTTAAGGAATGCAATATATATCATTGGATTTAGTGTATTTGGGGGAGGGAACTCATCCTTTTCATGGAAGGTCATATATTTTCTCATGTGTAGAAGGGGTCAGACCATATGGAATATATGACTATTACCTTATCTACAGAGAAAATATTGTAAAAGGTTTTTGTTTTTTGTATTGTAACTGAGATTTGTTATCGAAGGGGCAAGTTGTCAAACACGTGAGCATTCTCTCTAGGTGAGATATTTGCTGGGAATTGTTCCTTGGTGATATGGGCATTAGTTGCAGGGATCTAAGACTTCCTGTCTGACATGTTGTTGGAACCATGGAAGAGAAGTGGGGAAACAGAGGGATTGTTGAGCATAGAATGGGCACACTTCCTTGGGTGCAACAAGTACGTGGGGAATAAGAGACTATAGTGTAGTTGCAGCAGTGGAACCTTGGACTGAACAATTGTGTTGAGTATCAAACCTTAGCATGTCAGTAGGAAACTATTTTCCCTGTTGGAGTTAACCCCCATCTCGGGGGTGACCTGTAGCTGAAATTATATAAGAAACAAAGTCTATGGTTAGGAGGAACATCTGCGTTTTGGGTGCAGTTGGTGACTTTTCATAAAAGATAAGTGTCTTTATGTGCTTGTCTCATTTACTGTGTGCTTAATTATATATGTTTAATATGGGTTCAATTATTGTATGTTGTTTCATATACATAATTATTGTTATTCTGTATAATGCTGCTTGCACATGAAAGTGTGGTGATGATATTCAATATTTGTAGTCATGCATAAGTATGAAAATTCTTGTTAGTTTTTTCTGTTAAGTTAACCTTATGATAATGGTCATGAGTCTCTGAGACGAGGTGAGAATGTTCATGTGTGCAAGGAAATACTTATTACGCATATAGGATGGATTCGCTTGTGCACACAAGGAAGCAGTCTGTCCGTACAAGGAAATCAAAATTGGCATGTGACGCCAACATGGTTGTGTTCATAGTGGTGAACACATGTTCAGAATGGATTACACGTGCAATAAATTTGTGTGCTCAGTATGCTTGTGCACACAATTTTATTGATTTAATTATGTTGTTGTAAGTTGTGTCGGAAGAGGAAATTTTGGGAGGCACAACTCATATTGGGGTTGAGAACTTTACGTCAAGTATTTTTGTGCAAGCCAATGTTATATAGTAGAATATGCGCACTAGAATTTGGAGTAGTGTTGCTCAGTAATAAGTTGGGTAACATCACAAATTGGTTCTCAAAGTGTGGTATCCAACTAGGAGGCTTGGTACATTACAATATGCTATCAATGTATGTTGGTAACAAGGGATGTTACATGGACTATAGAATGATGACTACAACTATGGTTACCAATATGAAAAAGGTCATGGCTTAAAATTCAAAGTTGGTGGATCCCAAGATATACAAGAAATTGATAGCGTCCTTGTTGTATTTGGTCAACACTAGGCCAGATATATGTTTTGTTATCAACACCTTGAGTCAGTTCATGGTGGATTTGAGGCACATGCATTGGATAACAATGAAACATGTGCTTAGGTACTTGATAGCTACAATGGAGTATGGATTGAGGTATCTTGGAGGAGTTGCAGGGATATAAAAACTCATATTGGATAAGGAGTGCAATAGACAGAAAGAGCACCTAGGGCTGTTGCTTTAGCTTGGGATCAATAATGATTACCTTGTTCAGTAGGATGCATAATTATGTCGCACTTATTTCAGTAGAGGCAGAGTATATGGCAACAAGTATGGCTAGTTGTGAAGCCATTTGGCTTCGCAAATTGCTTACAGGTTTATTTGATGCGGAATTGGAGCCTACGGTGATATAATGTGATAATCAGAGTTGTATCTAGCTCTCGGAGAATCCAGTATTTCATGATAGGTACAATCATATAGATATTGGATACCAGTTCATTTGAAATAGGATCCAGAAGGGATAAATGAAGCTTCAATATATTTCCATAGATGAGTAGGTTGCAGTTATTCTGACCAAACCGTTGGAGAAAGGGAAGTTTGTGTTCCTCATAGACAAACTTGAAGTGGTGAATAATACCTTCCTCACTAAGAGGGAGTGTTGATGCATGGTAGCATCGAACATGTATTTCCGCACAATTCTAAGTGTCTAGACGTGTGGAAATTGTCCAAATCCTTTTATCCTTGACTTTACTTTAATTAAGGAATTATTAAAGTAAAGTTATTTTATTAATTAATTGAGTTAATTAAGGAAATGATAAAAGTAATTAGCATTTAATCTTAGCCTTTGATATCAAGTGATGTGAGAAGTAATCTCAACTATCAATCACTTTAGAGATTGGGGTTAGCTTATAACTCAATATTATAAAAATAATGCTAGGGCGAAGTAGAATATACTTGATGAAACTTGAGGATTGTATCATGAAGGATTTTGATTCAAGGAGATCTTGGATAGGTGGAGAAGGAATTCCATCTAGAGATCAAGTCAAGGTGAAGAGAAAACATAGGAAACCACAAGTGATTTTATGTAGAGTGAATCCACAGGAAAGGGTTGCAAATTATAAAGTTTGTCATACAATCCTTGAGGTCGTGTATGCAGGTCACAATGGAGACAAGTGCACATACATGGGTTTACTTAAGGAAAGGTGCATACACCTCGAAAAGAATTCAAATCTAGGTCATAAAGAAGATCAGACTTTGTCAGGTTTGTGTGTAGTTGTATTTCTCTCAGTGGGCCATTATCCATATTATGGGAGCTCTGATTTTATCATAATAAAATCATCTCAGCACTAGTTTTCCCTACGAGATTTTTCTAGGGGTATCTACCCAAACATATTGGTGTTTATGTGTGATCCAAGTGGATATCGGTGGCCACCTACCTTTTCCAACTAGCTCAAAACCGTTTTCTGGCAATTTTGGTAATTTACTCTTTTTAGTAGTTTTTTCGGGTCCCAAACTTCTAGGTCCGTTTGGAGGCCCTAAACGATGTTTTTTCGGAAAACGAGGAGCAACATCTTTCTACCTTCAATTTTTCTCAGATAGATCTTTCTAATGGTGTATCGATCACCCCAAACAAAGATCGTATGAAAAAGTTACGCCCCCGAGAAGTTGATGTATCAACTACCTCCATTGGGGCCCACAAGCCTTTTGGCTTTTCATCTTCCGAGGTTAGGGTTTTGGATTTTACTTATGTTGAAAATGCCCTTATAGCCTCATTGTAACAATCATATTCTTGTGAATGCGAGTAGCCATCACATCTCTTCTCAAAGATAAGCTGCCACCATTCTAGCGAGTCTTTCACTCTGCATTTTTATAGTCTCTATACATTTATTTCATTAATAGAAATCATGTATTACTGTATCTTTGTGTTTATGGTTGCATATCTGATGCATTTCTGTTATATTATTGGATATCTGTGATATCTCTGTGCATTTATTTATTATATCTCCTCTCTCATTTCGTGTCGAAAATAATCTGGATCAGTGGTATCAGAGCAGGTTGCTCTTGATTGTTTTTCATTGCATGTCCCCGATGAGGTCTAAGTATAGCAAGTTGGGTCTCGAGCTTGTCTATCTTGAGGAAAATCACTCTTGCACACCCAAGAAACCCTCAATGGTAGAAGAAAATAAAAATGACAGAGCAGACAATTCTATCAATCTGTTGCTTGAGCAAGCTCTCATGTGACAGAGGGACGAAATGATGGAGAATTTTTCCCACATCCTTCAACACCTGTCAATAGCATCAGGCACATCTTCATCAAGCAACCACTTTGGAGGCACCTCGCCTTTCAAGGGACAGGTCAATTTTTATATTCCTATATTTGAAGGTCAGATAGATGTGGATTCCCTAGACAAATGGTTAAATCTGTTAGAAGGTTATTTCTCTGTTCATAATTTCTCCGAAAGGGAAAAGATCACCTTCGCACTTCTTAAGGCTCTCCCCCATGTCAAACATTGGTGGGAAACTTATTGGGAGTAGAGTTCCACATAGGAGTCTGGAATATATGGGGCCGAGCCCACGTGGGATTTTTTTGTGGATGCGGTAAAGGAGCAATATTACCCAGTTGGCAACTATGAGGACCAATACATGACATGGACCACACTATGGAAAGAGAGGGGCCAAGCAGTTACGGATTTCACCAATACCTTCCATACCTTGTGCACCAAGCTGGGTATCAAGGACTCTGAGTGACATCAGGTTTTGAAATACTGTGAGGCTCTACACAGATACATCCAAATTGAAATGGATTTTCTGGACATCTCATCACTCGGTTCTGCTTATCGATATGTTGTTGAAATCGAGCAAAAGTTTAAGCACCAGAAAAAATGGGATTTCAGATCTGTAAATCTGCAAAAACCAAAGTATGATAAAGACGACCCTAATAAACAGTCTCCCGAAAAGAAGTCCAAGCCACAGGAAAATAAGGGTCATGGGAAGACAAAGAAGGACACTAGAAAATGGTGTGATTTCCACAAAATCCCCTGGCACAACACCAATGAATGTCACTCAAAAAAATCATTGGTGGCTGAGATCAAAGACAAGGAGTCGAACCCTAATTCATAATCCGATTATGAAAATAGGGGTAAAAGATAGATCATCAACACAGACCCCACTACTATTGTCACAACCGCAACAATTCAACTAGAAGAACCAATAGATCATGAAGAGGGGGAGCACCTTTTTGATTCACATATGTGGGTGAAGGGGACCCCGCTGCATTTTATTGATGATAGAAGAATGCGGAATAACCTCATCTCAGCAGAGGTCATCAAACAATTGGAATTGTTGACAACACCACACCCGTAGCCATACAACATCGGGTGGCTTCGCCAAGGACGAGATCTTCATGTCAGCCAACAGTTCCGATTGTCATACGACATCGAGCCCTTCAAGGATGAGGTATTATGTGATGTTTCCCCACTGGATGTCTGTGATGTTCTTTTGGGCTAGCCATATATGTCGAAGCACCATGCTATCTATGAGTCTCGACCCCGTAGTGTCATTGTTACTCTTGGGGGTCATCTCTACAGGATACAAGAGGTAATACCAACTATTGTCCCACCTAAACAATGCCGCAAGGTATTATCTCATACTACACAATTCAACTTCTTCAAAATCTAATCAAAAGGTGAACATAAGGATACTGCAACCACTACAGCCTTGGCCCAAGCACCTTCTATCCAACAGAAGCAGGTCGACAAGATTGCAGCAAAGTGTAAAGATTATTTTTGCACACAAGAATTTCATGTAGCCATACTGGTTAAATAGTTCCAACCCTTCCAACCACATGTTCATGAAAACCTTTAGCAAGCTAAGTAGCGCAACTTCTCCAACAAGGCAAGCAACTCATCGAGATGCAGATTCAACAAATTCTCTTCCCTCTCCCCCAGGCACTCAACGCAATGGAGACCATTGCTTCCTAAGGAGGGAGGATTGATCTAGGAGGATATCAGTGGCCACCCACCTTTTCCAACTGTCTCAAAATAGTTTTCTGGCAATTTTGGTAATTTACTATTTTTAGCAGTTTGTTTGGGTCCCAAACTTCAGGGGTCGTTTTGAGGCCCTAAACGATGTTTTTTGGGAAAACGGGGAGCAACATGGTTAATCCTTTGATGTTTATTACATAAAAATATGTAGTCCTCAGATAGATATTTCTAACGATGTATCGAGCACCCCAAACATAGATCCTATGCAAAAGTTTTGCCCCTGGGAAGTTGACGTATCAACTACCTCTATCGGGGTCCGCAAACCTTTTGGATTTTCATCTTCTGGGGTTAGGGTTTTGGATTTTCCTTATGTTAAAAAGGCCCTTATAGCCTCATTGTAACAATCATATTCTTTTGAATGCAAGTATCCATCACATCTCTTCTTAGAGATAAGCTACCACCATTCTAGCGAGTCTTTCTATCTATATTTTTCCAGGCTCTGTACATTTATTTCATTAATAGAAATCGTGTATTACTATATCTCTATGTTTATGGTTGCATCTATGATACATTTCTATTATATTATTGGATATCCGCGATATCTCTGTGCATTTCTTTATTATATCTCTGCTCTCATTTCGTGTCGAAAATAATCTGGATCAATGTGTGCATGATTTGGTTTCCATTTTTTCTTCTGCTATCTTTATTTGAATTGAATATTTCCACAGTGTATTTTTTTTTGTGAGCTGCTAAAGTGATTTACAGTAAGGAAATCACTAGATAAAAAAGCACCTAGGATTGGGGTAAGGGGATTTCAACAACAAGTGATTATTGTATCACTTATAATGGTTGTAGTGATTTAGTTTGTGGTTATGTTGATTCATAATTTTCAGGTAATTTGGACAATAGGAGATCTACTTTAGGTTATATCTTTACTCTTGTAGGAGGACCTATTTGTTGGATTCCAAAGCTTCAAAACAAAATTAATTTATCCACTACTAAGGAACAATATATAGTTGTCTCACATGCATGCAAGGAAAAAATTTGGTTAAAGGGTATATTGGGTGAGTTTGGAAAAGTGCAAGACAAAGTAAATGTGTTATGTGATAGTCAAAGTGATATCCATTTGGCTATCAATCTAGGTTATCACAGTAAGACCAAGTGTATTGCTATTAAATAACATTTTGTAATACATGTTATTGATGGAGGTGGAGTATCTTTTAAGAAAGTCCATACTCAAGAAAATTTTGTAGACGTGTTCACAAAACCAGTACTATTAAAGAAGTTGCGGTGGTTTTTTTATTCTCTTGGCTTATAGAAAAGGTGATGAATAGGCTTGGGCAAAGTATCAGGTAAATTGTTGTCAAGGAGGATATTGTTGGAATTGTGAAAACAATCAAAAGAATTTGATGGTTCATGTAATGATGGAAGTTCATGTAATAGTGGCAGTGATGGTGAAGATGATATATGTTTGTGTAGACCTAAGAGGAATATGGAAAGTCTTGTAAGTATTTTTTTGGAAGATTCTAATCTTTACCTCTGAGCAATAAGAATATCAATACATTTCCCAATGGATGTTTCCTTGACATATTTTCAAGTTTTTACCGCATAAATCAATGTCTTATTGAATGTTGTTGTGTTATCTTGATTTTATCTTTTCCATTAATTTCTTCGCATTTATTTTGTGTTGCAATTACTATTTATTTTGTGGGATATCATGTTTTCAACAAGTTGTTGCATTGGTATCTCACACTGATAAAAAGTTGAACCTGAAATCATTGCACATCTATTTTTCCTGAGCAATTAGAAATTTTTATGCATAAACAACATCTTAAAGAACTGGAACTTTTGACTATCAATAATGTACCAAGTTTGACCACCATCAATGCTTCCAACACCTAGTTCTTTGGGTCGTAATTTGGGGCATCATTAGCTAATGTCAATTGATATGAAACCAACCTTTGCATTGAACCATCTGATAGTTTATATATTATTCAAGATCCTTTTTCTCCATCTGGTTCTTCCCATTTAGTTGATTTAATTCCATCAAAAGATGTTGTAGCAATCTCCCAAGGCTTTGAACATGTCCTTATATATGTTGGTTCAGTTAACCTTGTAAAGATGGAGATATTCAAGTGTAACAAGCTTTGTTAAAGTATCAATTTTTGTCCGTTTGGTGACATTTTTTAGGTTGTTGTTAGCATTGTTGCGCCTCTTTTGTCACCTAAATGAGCAAAACAAAGGTGCTTACAAGCTTAGTTGGGTTAGCTAAGCAAGACGACAGTAAAGGAAAGGGTTAGAAAAAGAAACATAAAAGACTAAGCTAAGAATTAAACTAAGAAATGAAAGAACAACTAAACTATTGAGCATAAGGACATAAGAACAAAAAACCAATAAGACTCATGCCACCAATGGCAAGGATTATATTAGTGAAAAGAAAACACCAAGAAGAAAGAGGAATTTGGGTCCCTTCTTCCTCCAAGTGAGGGCTCTTGGACCCCCACAACTAGGCTCTTCTTACAACTTTGAAAGAAATGGTGAAAGAATCCCAAGCTAATCCACTCAAGAGGTGAGATGGATTGCCCAAATGTAATGATGCTAGTATGCTCTTGATGAGAAAAGAGGATTCCCCAAGAGAATAGCAACAACATAACCTT
>WSFP011431212.1:0-21619 GCA_009831015.1 Picea engelmannii | reverse complement strand
ATATATAATATTAAATCACAAAATAAAGTAAAAATATACCACAAAAATGTGTTAACCCGGGAGCATCATGAATTGTCCATGATAGTATTCCATGGATTTGAAATCATTTTTTCCCTATTGGTCTAGAGATGTCATACATAGTGATGCCAGCCCATAACTTCAACAACTCATCGATAAGAGGCTCAATATATACATTCATATCTTTAACTTGGTAGCTACCTAATTGGTTCAACATACAGCGTGATTAATTATACTTATCTAGATTTCGTTATATATAAAAGAAATAATTACCATGCACGAAACAAAGAAATGAAATATTTTGTCATATTTAAAGAAAATAAAAGATAATTAAATACCTGGAACAATCATCGCCAACATTGTGTGCTCTCTCTTGATCGACATCCAAGGAGGAAGGTTATTTTTTATAACAAAAACAGGCCACACTGAGTATGTAGAACGAAGCTCTCCAAATGGATTGATAGCATCAACTACCAACAAAATTCTAACATTACGAGGTTCTTCTTCAAAAATTGGTCACTTTTCTTCGATGTACTTCAATGCAGAACCATCTATAGTCATTCGAAGAACATCATCTTGACTTCTTTTCTTTGCATGGAAATCCATAAAATATTCTATACTTTGGCACCTAATGATCTAGATCGATATCAGTGGCCACCCACCTTTTCCAACTGGCTCAAAACAATTTTCTGGCAACTTTGGTAATTTACTATTTTTAGCAGTTTTCACTTCCGGGGCCATTTTGAGAGCCTAAATGAAGGTTTTTCAGGATCAAGCTTCTCAATGATGACCTACATCATGATTTAGGCCCCAAAATGAATATCCTCTATGATACCTTTCCAACGGTCTATCATACACCTAAAACGGAGATCGTATGAAAAAGTTACAACCCCAGGAAGTTAATGTACTAACTTACCCAAACGGGGCCCACATGACTTTTGGCGCTTCATCTCCTAGGGATAGGTTTTTGGTTGCCTAGGGTTTTGGGATTTTTTGTTTATTTTCAAATTCCTTGAGAGCCTCATTGTAATCATATTCTTATGAATGAGTGCAACCGTCACATCTCTTCTCAGAGATAAGCCGCCACCATTCCAGCAAGCTTGTTTCCACTGCATTTTACAGTTTCAGATTATTTTATTAATGAATAGAAAACCAGTTTTAATGTATCTCTATTATTTTGTGTTAAGACTCTGTTAATAATATGTATTCATTTTGTTCTACTCATAAAATCTGGATCAGTTGTATTAGATTGGTCTTCTCCTTGTCGTCTTAATGCATGTCCCCAACGAGGTCAGAGTACAAAGAGTTGGGTCTTGAGCTTGTTTCTCTTAAGGAAAAAATCTCTGGCATGCCCAAGCGACCTCTAATGGAAGGATAAAAGAAATATGATGGGACAAGATATCCTTTCAAAATGTCGATTGAGGAATCCCTCACGCAATAGAGGAATGAGATGATGGATAGTTTATCGCAAATCCTTCGGCGGCTACCAACAGGCGAGGCATCTTCTTCAAGAAGAGGTGCCACCCCCTTCAAGGTACAAATAAACTTTGATATTCCTATATTTGAAGGTCAGATAGATGCAGATGTTGTAGACAAGTGGTTGAATCTACTAGAAGGGTATTTTTCTGTCCATAACTTCTGAAATAGAGAAAATATTACTTTTGCGCTCCTCAAAGTCGTCCCCCATGTCAAATATTGGTGGGAAACATTCTGTGAGAAAAAGGAAACAAAGGAACCCTCATTATTTACATTCATAGCCACCTGGGATTCCTTCAGGGATGCTATTAAGAAACAATACTACATTTTTGGAAGTTATGATGACTTATATACCAAATGGACCACACTGCGGCAAGAAAGAGACCAAGCAGTGCAAGATTTCACAAATATCTTCCATACCTTGTGCACCAAGCTGGGTATCAAATATTCATAGTGACATATGGTGCTCAAGTATCACGGTGATATACATAGATACATCCAGACCAAAATGGAATTTCTAAACATCTCATCCTTGGGCGCGGCCTATCGATATGCTATCAAAATCGAGTAGAAGCTCAAACAAAACATGCGACAATTTGGGCCTGGGAACCCCTCACAACAAAAGCCAGGAAAGGATGGCCCCAACCCATAGAACAAAGGACAGAGAAAATATGAATAGTATAAGGACAACCAGTCCAAGCCGCAAGAAAAGAATGATACTAGAAAGACAAAGAAATATACCAGGAAGTGGTGCGACTTCCATAAGATCCCTTGGCATAACAATGCTGATTGTCGCTCAAAGCAGTTGTTGGTGGTCGAAGTGAAATCCTCTGAATCAGATGCGGATTCAGACTCTGATCTAGAACTAGAAAGGGAAAGACGGATCATTGACATGGAACCCAGTGCCACCATTGCTACCACCAAGCTCCAACATGGTGAACCAGACAAGCCAAAAGAAGGAGAGCGCCTCTTCTATTTGCAAATGTGGGTAAAAGGTACCCTGCTACACTTCATCGTTGATAGTGGTGGCCAGAAGAACCTCATCTCTATAGAGGTCTTCAAGAAGCTTCCCCTGCCCATAATTCCTCATCCACAACCCTACACCATTGGATGGCTCCACCAAGGAAGCAATCTTCGCATCAGCCAAAAATGTCGACTGTCATACAACATCAATCCCTTCAAAGCAAGGTATTGTGTGATGTTATTTTGGGACAACCTTATTTATGGAAATGTCATGTTGTATATGAATCTATGCCTCATAGTGTTATTATTACTTTGAATAGGAAATTGTATAGGATAACTGAGGTAGTCCCACCTAGTGCTATTTCCTTGATCTTTGCTAAGCAATACAGGAAGGTCATATCTCAGTCGGGGAAGTTTGTCTTCTTCATGATTTACTCTCAGAATAAGTGAAATATCACAGCCACATCCAAGGTCTCTGTGGCTGACCTCTCCACATAGCAGAAGCAAGTATATAAGGTCATGTAAGAATACTTGGATATATTCTCCTCACCTACCTGGGTACCTCTACACTGCCAGGTCAAGCACCCCATCTATCTAACCCCTAGTGCACCGCTGCACAATGGGCCAATATATCATCTCTCTCTGTTAGAGAATGAGGAGATCAAGTGACAAATACAAGAACTATTCCACAAAGGGCACATTCATCTGATCTCATCACCTTGTGGGAGCCTAATCATGCTGGTACAGAAGAAAGATGGAACCCAACGACTCTGCATTGATTACTAGGCTCTGAATAAAATCACAGTCAGAAACCGATACCCGATTCCATGAATCAACGACCTCCTTGATCAACACATGAGGGATAAATACTTCAGTAAGATTGATCTGAAGTCTGGCTACCACCAGATCCCGATAGAACAGACATATGTATGGAATATCACCTTCAAGTCAAAGGAAGGCCTTTTTGAATGGTTGGTCATTCCCTTTGGTTTCACAAATGCTATGACCAATTTCATGAGGATGATGGACAATATCCTCCAACCATTCACCAATAATTTTTTAGTGGTGTATCTAGATGAAATTCTCATTTACAACAAGACTTGGGCCGAACACTTGCAGCATATTCAATAGGTTCTACACACCCTGTGGCTGCACAAGCTATACGCCAACTTGGAAAAATGCTCCTTCGGCATGGACAGGGTCCATTACCTGGGCTACATCATTGTTCAGCATGGTGTACATGTGGATCCATCCAAGATCCAAGTCATATGTGACATGCCATCCCCAACCACACTCACTGAGCTTCGGAGCTTCTTGGGCCTTGTCAATTTCTACCACAGGTTTGTGTTGGGATTCTCCCATATTGCATGGGCCCTCATCCAAATCACCAAGTGTGGTGGTAAAGAAAAATTTGCGTGGGGCCGGTCCCAACAACAAGCATTCGATTATTTGAAGCAACACTTGTGCTCATCCCCAGTACTTTCACTACCAAACCTGCAGCATCCCTTTGAGATCGAGACAGATGCTAAAGACTATATTGTGAGCATCATTCTCACTCAGTACGACCACCCCGTGGCCTATCATAGTGAGACACTATCCTATGTTGTCCATAAGTACCCTACTTACGACAAAGAAATGTACTCCATTGTGCAAGGCTACCACCAGGGGAGACATTATATTCTTGGGAAGGAGACAGTCATCCACACTGATCATAAGCCTCTGCAGTTTATGTAGACACAAGGAAAATTGCAGAATGAACACCATCAAAAGTGGTCCACATACTTGCAGCAATTCCACCTCAACATCAAGTATAAAACATGAATCACCAATCGCATCATCGATTGCCTCAGCAGAACACCAGTCGCGGCATCCACCATGTTGCTAGAATCTTGTGGTCATGAGACCTCCAGATGACCCCAACTCTATGAGACAGACCCAGACTTCGCCACCACCTACCAAATGTTGGGTGCAAACATATTTGTCGATAATTTCTCTCTTCAGGATGGGTTGTTGTGTCGTCTGGGCCATATTTGTGTTCCATCAAGTGAGTGAGCGAAGATTATCTAGGAATCCCACTACAATCGGTTGGTAGGACACTTCGGCGTCAAAAAGACATTGGCGATGCTACCGAAACATTTCTACCGGTCGAAACTCCGACAAGAGGTCAGCAGGTATATCATATCCTGCACTGCCTGCCCTATTGCCAAACCAACCACTAATAATCAGGGCATGTACACCCCTCCTCCTACTCCTGACAGGCCATGGGAATCCATCTCAATGGACTACATGTCGATCCTTCCGTCCACCAAGCGGGGAAATGACTGTGTTTTTGTGGTTGTTGACCGCTTTTCTAAGATGGCGATTCTGGTTGCCTGCAAAAAGAGAACCATAGCAGAGGCCACTGCCAAGATCTTATTTGAATTGGTCTGGGTACATTTTGGACTCTGACAAACCATTGTCTCAGATATGGACAGTCTATTTCTCATTACATTCTGGTCAAGCCTCTGGTCACTGCTGGACACCAAGCTATCCAAATCCACATCCTTCCACCTCCAGACAGATGGCTAAGCAGAGGTCGTAAATAGAATGGTTGTGCATATCCTTCATATGTATAATTCAAAGAACCCTCACACATGGGATGAGATCCTTCCCTATGTCCAACATAGCTACAACCGATCCCTACATAGCTCAACCGATTACAACCCCTTTCAGGTGGGGTTGGGATTCCAACCATTGGGTTCCATAGATGTTGCACTTCCCCTTGTAGTCACCTCGACCAAATCATATCCTATTCCAACTGAAGCTAACAAAGCCACCCAGTTCATTGAGTGGATCCAACACATCCACCAATAGGTTTAGGATATCCTACAGAAGTCCAATGACAAGTACAAACAACGCAATGATCAACATTGGGTGCCACATAAGGTTCAGGTGGGAGACAAATTTTGGTTGCACTTGCAAAAAGAATTCCTTACAGGACCCCATCAGAAGAGTTTCCCACTCTATTATGGGCCATACGCCATCACCAAGGCCATGGGGGATAATTCTTTTGAGCTCAACATTCCTCCTTTCCTTGTCCTGCACCCAGTGTTCAATGTGGATCTCCTTCGCCCTTATTTACCACCATTATTGGACACCTCATACGTAGCAGAATAGCTAACACCAACAGAGCTCAACCCCAACTGAATCTAACAGGAATCCAACAATAATATTGTGGAAACACAAATCAAGGGAACTTGACAACAAAGAATCCAGCTTTATCGATTTGTCAAAGCAGGGAAGCTCCTGCACCAAGGCAAGTGGCTCACCCGAGGCCAAATTCAGCGGAAATTTCCTCATCTGATGGGGGAAATCAACGCAATGGAGACCATTTCTTCCTAATGAGGGAGGATTGATCCATATGAATATTGGTGGCCACCCACCTTTTCCAACTGGCTCAAAACAATTTTCTCGCAATTTTGGCAATTTACTATTTTTAGCAACTTCCGGGGCCATTTTGTGGGCCTAAATGAAGGTTTTTTAGGATGGAGCTTCTCAATGATAGCCTAGGACATGATTGAGGCCCCAAAATTAATTTCCTCAATGATACCTTTCGAATGGGCTATCATACACCTAAAACAAATATCGTATGCAAAAGTTACGACCTCGGGAAGTTAATGTACTAACTTACCCAAACGGGGCCCACATGACTTTTGGTGCTTCATCTCCTAGGGTTAGGTTTTTGGATGTCTAGGGTTTTTTGGATTCCTATTTATTGAAAAAGGCCCTGAGAGCCTCATTATAATCATCTTCTTGCGAATGAGCACAGTCGTCACATCTCTTCTCAGAGATAAGCCACCACCATTCCAGCAAGCTTGTTTTCGTTGCATTTTACAGTTTCAACTTATTTTATTAATGAATAGAAAATCAGTTTTAATGTATCTCTGTTATTTTGTGTTAAGAATATATTAACACAAAGGACAGAGAAAATATGGATAGTATTGAGACAACCAGTCCAAGACACAAGCAAAGAAGGACACTGGAAGGACAAAGAAAGATACCAGGAAGTGGTGCGACTTCCAGAAGAGCCCTTGGCATAACACTGCTTATTGCCACTCAAAGAAATTCCTGGTGGCTGAAGTGAAAGCCTATGAATCATATGCAGATTCAGACACTGAGATATAAATAGAAAGGGGAAGAGGGATCATTGACATGGAACCCAATGCCAGTGTTGCTACCACCAAGCTCCAGCCTGGTGAACCATACGAGCCAGAAGAAGGAGAGCACCTCTTCCATTCACAAATGTGGATAAAAGGAACCCCGCTGCACTTCATCATTGATAGCGATAGCTATAAGAACCTCATCTCTGCATAGGTCATCAAGTAGATGACCCTGCCCATAACACCTCACCCACAACCCTACAACATTTGATGGCTCTACCAAGGAAGCGATCTCCGCGTCAACCAACAGTGTCGACTGTCATACGACATCAAGCCCTTCAAAGATGAGGTATTGTGTGATGTTGCTCCTCTCGAAGTTTGTGATGTTATTTTGGGACAACCTTATTTATGGAAACGTCATGCTGTATATGAATCTAGGCCTCATAGTGTTATTATTACTTTGAATAGGAAATTGTACAGGAAACCTGAGGCAGTCCCACCTAGTGCTATTTCCTTGATCTATGTTAAGTAATGTAGGAAGGTCATCTCTCGGACGAGGAAGTTTGTCTTCTTTGTGATTCGCTCTCAGAATAAGAAAAAGATCACAACCACATCTAGGGTCTCTGCATCCGACCTCTCCACACAGTAGAAGCAAGTAGATAAGGTTGTTGAAGAATACTCAGATATCTTCTCCTCACCTACTGGGGTACCTCTGCACTGCTAGGTCAAGCACCCCATTGATCTGACCCCCAGTGCACTGCTGCCCAATGGGCCATTATATCATCTCTCTCTGTAAGAGAATGAGGAGATCAAGTGACAAATACAAGAACTACTCCACAAAGGGCACATCCGTCCGATCTCATCACCTTGCAGGAGCCCAATCGTGTTGGTAGAGAAGAAAGATGGAACCTAGCGACTCTACATTGATTACCAGGCTCTGAATAAAATCATAGTCAGAAACCAATACCTGATTCCCCGTATCGATGACCTCCTTGATCAACTCACAGGGGATAAATACTTCAGTAAGATTGATCTGAAGTTTGGCTATCACAAGGTCCCGATAGAACAGACAGATGTATGGAAGACCACCTTCAAGTCAAAGGAAGGCCTTTATGAATGGTTGGTCATGCCCTTTGGTTTGAAAAATGCTATGGCCACTTTCATGAGGATGATGGACGATATCCTCTGACCATTCACCAATAATTTTGTAGTGGTGTATCTGGATGACATTCTCATTTATAGCAAGACTTGGGCCAAACACTTGCAGCATATTCAGTAGTTTCTACACACCCTGCGATAGCACAAGCTATATGCCAATTTGGAAAAATGATTCTTCAACATGGACATGGTCCATTACCTAGGCTACATCATTGATCAGCATGGTGTACATGTGGATCCATCCAAGATCCAAGTCATCTATGACTGGCCATCCCTAACCACACTCACTGAGCTTCGGAGCTTCTTGGGCCTTGCCAATTTCTACTGCAGGTTTGTGTTGGGATTCTCCCATATTGCATGGGCCCTTAGCCAAATCACTAGGGGTGGTGGTAAGGAAAAATTTGGGTGGGGATGGTCCTAAAAACAATAATTTGATTATGTGAACAACCGCTTGTGCTCATCCCCAATAATTTCACTACCAGACCTACAAAATCCCTCTGAGATCGAGACAGATGCTTCAGACTATGTTGTGGGTGTTGTTCTCACTCAGCAAGGCCACCTTGTGGCCTATCATAGTGAGACACTATCCGATGTTGTTCATAAGTACCCTACTTACGATAAATAAATGTACTCCATTGTGAAAGCCTCCCGCCAATGGAGACATTACATTCTTGGGAAGTAGACAGTCATCCACACTGATCATAATCCACTGAAGTTTATGTAGACACAAGGAAAATTGCAGAATGACTGCCATCAAAAGTGGTCCACATACTTGCAACAATTCCACCTCAACATGAATTATAACATAGGAAGCACCAATCATGTCATCGATTGCCTCAGTAGACCACCAGTCATGACACTCACCACGGTGCTAGAATATTTCATCCATGAGACCTCTCGATGGCCCCAACTCTATGAGACAGACCCAGACTTCACCACCACCTACCAAATGTTGTGTGAAAACATAGTTGTCGATAATTTCTATCTTCAGGATGGGTTGTTGTGTCATCTAGGCCATATCTGTGTTCCATCAAGTGAGCAAGCGAAGATGATCTGGGAAGCCCACTACAGTTAAGTGGTAGGACACTTCGGCATTGAAACGACAGTGGCGATGCTACAAAAACATTTCTACTGGCTGAAACTTTGACATGAAGTCAACAAGTATATCAGTTCCTGCACCGCCTGCACTATTACCAAACCAACCGCTAAGAAACATGGCATGTACACCCCTCTTCCTACTCCTGAAAGGCCATGAGAATCCATCTCAATGGACTACATGTTGGGCCTCCTGTCCACCAAGCAGGGAAATGACTGTGTTTTTGTGGTTGTTCACCGCTTTTCTAAGATGGCAATTCTGGTTGCCTACAAGAAGAGCATCATAGCAGTGGCCACTGTAAAGATCTTCTTTGAATGGGTTTGGGTACATTTTGGACTCCCACAAACCATTGTCTTAGATAGGGATAGTCTATTTCTCATCACATTCTGGTCAAGCCTCTGGTCACTGTTGGACACCAAGCCAACCAAATCCACGACCTTACACCCCTAGACAGATGGCCAAACAGAGGTTGTAAATTGAATGGTTGTGCATATCCTTCGCATGTATAATTCAAAGCACCCTTGCACATGGGATGAGATCCTCCCCTATGTCTAGCATAGCTACAACCAAGACCTGCATAGCTCAACCATCCACAACCCCTTTCAGGTGGGGTTGGGATTCCAACCATTGGGTCCCATAGATGTTGCACTTCCCCTTGCGGTCACCTCGACCGAATCATCTCATGTTCCAACTGAAGCTGACAAAGCCACCCGGTTCATTGAGAGGATCCATAACATCCACCGATAGGTTTAGGATATCCCATAGAAGTCCAATGACAAGTACAAACAATGCCATGATCAACATTGGGTGCCACATAAATTTCAGGTGGGAGACAAAGTTTGGTTGCACTTGGAAAAATAATGCCTTACAATACCCCATCGGAAGCTTCGCCCACTCCATTATGGGTTGTAAACCATCATTAAGGTTTTGGGGGATAATTCTTTTGAGCTCAACATTCCTCCTTTCCTTGGCCTTCACCCAATGTTCAATGTGGATCTCCTTCACCCTTATTTCCCACCATTATTGGACACCTCAGACGTAGGAGAACAATTGACACCAACATAGCTCAACCCTGACTGCATCTAACAAGAATTCAATGATAATATTGTGGAAACACAAATCAAGGGAAATCGACAACAAAGGATCCATCTTTATCGAGTCGTCAAAGCAGGGCAACTCTTGCACCAAGGCAAGTGGCTCACTCAGGGACAAATTCAACAGAAATTTCCTCATCTGATGGGGGAACTCAAAGAAATGGAGACCATTGCTTCCAAATGAGGGAGGATTTATCTATATGGATATCATTGGCCACCCACCTTTTCCAACTGGCTCAAAACAGTTTTCTGGAAATTTTGGCAATTTACTTTTTTTAGCAGTTTTCACTTCCGGGGCCATTTTGATGGCCTAAATGAAGGTTTTTCGGGATCAATATTCTCAATAATATAATACAATATGATTGAGGCCAAAAAATGAATCTCATCTATGATACCTTTCCAACAGGCTATCATATGCCTAAAACGGAGATTGTATGCAAAAGTTACGACCCCGAGAAGTTAATCTACTAACTTACCCAAACAGGGCCCACATGACTTTTGGAGCTTCATCTCCTAGGGTTAGGTTTTTGGATGTATACTATTTTTGGCATTCCTGTTTATTGTAAAATTCCTTGAGAGCCTCATTGTAATCATCTTCTTTTGAATGAGCACAACCACCACATCTCTTCTCAGAGATAAGCCGCCACCATTCCAGCAAGCTTGTTTTCGCTGCATTTTATAGTTTCAACTTATTTTATTAATGAATAGAAAACCAGTTTTACTGTATATTTTTTATTTTGTGTTAATTATCTGTTAATAATCTATATTCATTTTTTTCTAATCATAAAATCTGTATCAGTGGTATTAGAGCAGTCTGCTCCTTATCATCTTAATGCATGTCCCCAACGAGGTCAAAGTACAAAGAGTTGGGTCTTGAGATTGTTTCTCTTGAGGACAAAAGCTCTCACACGCCCAAGCGACCTGTAATGGAAGGAGAAAATAAAGATGGCAGGATAGGAGATCCTTTCAAACGGTTGATTGAGGAAGTGCTCACACAATAGAGGAACGAGATGATGGATAGTTTCATGAAAATCCTTCGGCGACTACCAACAAGTGAGGCATCTTCTTCGAGTGGAGTCGCCACCCCCATCAAGGTACAAATAAACTTTGATATTCCTATATTTGAAGGTCATATAGATGCAGATGTTGTATACAAGTGGTTGAATCTACTAGAAGGGTATTTTTCTGTCCATAACTTCTCAAATAGAGAAAAGATTACTTTTGCGCTCCTCAATGTCGTCCCCCATGTCAAAGATTGGTGGGAAACCTTCTCTGAGAAAAAGGAAACAGAGAAACCCCCATTATTTAAAGTCACATCCACCTAGGATTTCTTCAAGGATTCTATTAAGGAAAAATACTACCCTGTTAGAAGATATGACGACTTATATACCAAATGGACCACACTGCGGCAAGAAAGAGACCAAGCAGTGCCAGATTTCACAAATATCTTCCATACCTTGCGCACCAAGCTGGGTATCAAATATTTAGAGTGACATATGGTGCTCAAGTATCATGGTTCTCTGCATAGATACATCCATACTGAAATGTAATTTCTAGACATCTCATCCTTGGGCACAACCTACCGATATGCCGTCAAAATCGAGCATAAGCTCAAACAAAAGATGTGGCAATTTTGGCCTAGGAACCCCTCACAAAAAAATCCAGAAAAGGGCAGCTCCAACCCAAAGAAAAAAGGATATAGAAAATATGGATAGTATCAAGGTAGCCAATCCAAGCCGCAAGCAAAGAAGGACACTGGAAAGACAAAGAAAGATACCTGGAACTGGTGAACTTTCATAAGAGCCCTTGGCATAACACTATTGATTGTCTCTCAAAGAAGTCGTTGCTGGCCGAAGTAAAAGTCTCTTAGCCAGATACAAATTCAGACTTTGAGCCAGAACCAGAACCAGAAAGGGGAAGATGTATCATTGACGTGGAACCCATTGCCACCATTGCTACCACCAAGCTCCATCCTGGTGAACCAGATGATCCAGAATAAGGAGAGCACCTCTTCCATTTGAAAATGTGGGTAAAAGGCACCCCGCTGCATTTCCATCATTGATAGTGGTAGCCAGAAGAACCTCATCTCTGCAGAGGTCATCAAGAAGCTATCCCTGCCCACAATTCCTCACCCATAACCCTACACCATTGGATGGCTCCGCCAAGGAAGCGATCTCTGCGTCAACCAACAGTGTCGACTGTCATATGACATCAAGCCCTTCAAAGATGAGGTATTGTGTGATATTTCTCCTCTCAAAGTTTGTGATGTTCTTTTGGGCCAACCTTATTTATGGAAATGTCATGTTGTATATGAATCTAGGCCTTGTAGTTTTATTATTACTTTGAACAAGAAATTGTACAAGATACCTGAGGCAGTCCCACCTAGTGTTATTTCCTTGATCTCTGCTAAGAAATGCAAGAAGGTCATCTCTCAGATGGGGAAGTTTGTCTTCTTCATGATTCACTCTTAGAATAAGTGAAAGATCACAGCCACATCTAGGGTCTCTACGGTTGACCTCTCCACACAATAGAAGTAAGTAGATAAGGTCGTGGAAGAATACTCAGATATCTTCTCCTCACCTACCAGGGTACCTTTGCACTGCCAGGTCAAGCACCCCATCGATCTGACCCCCAATGCACTACTTCCCAATGGGACAGTATATCGTCGCTCTCTGTTAGAGAATGAGGAGATCAAGTGACAAATCCAAGAACTTCTCCACAAAGGGCACATATGTCCTAGCTCATCACCTTGCAGGAGCCCAATCATGCTGGTACAAAAGAAATATGGAACCTGGCGACTCTGCATTGATTACCAGGCTCTGAATAAAATCACAGTCAAAAAATGGTACCCAATTCCCCAAATCGATGACCTCCTTGATCAAATCATGGGGGATAAATACTTCAATAAGATTGATCTGAAGTCTGGCTACCACCAGATCCTGATAGAACAAACAGATGTATGGAAGACTACCTTCAAGTCAAAGGAAGGCTTTTTTGAATGGTTGGTCATGCCCTTTGGTTTCACAAATGCTCTGACCACTTTCATGAGGATGATGGATGATGTCCTCCAACCATTCACCAATAATTTTGTAGTGGTGTATCTGGATGACATTCTCATTTACAACAAGACTTGGGATGATCACTTGCAGCATATTCAACAGGTTTTTCACACCCTATGACATCACAAGCTATACACCAACTTGGAAAAATGCTCCTTCGGCATGGACAGGGTGCATTTCCTGGGCTACATCATTGATCATCATGGTGTACTTATGGATCCAGCCAAGATCCAAGTCATCCATGATTGGCCAGCCCCAACCACACTCAATGAGCTTCAGAGATTCTTGGGCCTTGCCAATTTCTACTGCAGGTTTTTGTTGGGATTCTCCCATATTGCATGGGCCCTTAGCCAAATCACCAGGGGTGGTGGTAAGGAAAAAATTGTGTGGGGTCGGTCCTAAAAACAAGCATTAGATGATTTGAAGCAGTGCTTGTGCTCATCCCCAATAATTTCATTACCAGACATGAAACATCCCTTTGAGATCAAGATAGATGCTTCAGACTATGTTGTGGGTGTAGTTCTCACTCAGCACGACCACCCTGTGGCCTATCATAGTGAGACACTATCCGATGTTGTCCATAAGTACCCTACTTACGACAAAGAAATGTACTCCATTGTGAAAGAATATCACCAGTGAAGACATTACATTCTTGGGAAGGAGATAGTCATCCACACTAACTGTAAGCCACTGCAGTTTATGCAGACACAAGGAAAATTGCAGAATGACCGCCATCAAAAGTGGTCCACATACTTGCAGCAATTCCACCTCAACATGAATTATAAAAGAGGAAGCACCAATCGCGTCGTCGATTTCCTCAGCAGACCACCAGTCGCGGCACTCACCACGGTGCTAGAATCTTGCGTCCATGAGACCTCTCAATGGCCCCAACTCTATGAGACAGACCCGAACTTTGCCACCACCTACCAAATGTTGGGTGCAAACATAGTTGTCGATAATTTTTATCTTCAGGATGGGTTGTTGCGTCATTTGGGCCATATCTATGTTCCATAAAGTGAGTGAGAAAATATGATCTGGGAAGCCCACTACAGTCAGGTGGCAAGACACTTCGGTGTTGAAAAGAAAGTGGCGATGCTATAGAAACATTTCTACTGGCTGAAACTTTGACAAGAGGTCAGCAAGTATATCAGATCCTGCACTGCCTACGCTAATTCCAAACCAACCACTAAGAAATAGAGCATGCACACCACTCTTCCTACTCCTGACAAGCCATGGGAATCCATCCCAATGGACTACATGTCAAGCCTCTGTTCCACCAAGTGGGGAAATGACTATGTTTTTGTGGTTGTTGACCGCTTTTCTAAGATGGCGATTCTGGTTGCCTGCAAGAAGAGCATCACAGCAGAGGCCATTACCAAGATCTTATTTGAATGGGTTTGGGTACATTTTGGACTCCCACAAACGATTGTCTCAGATAGAGACAATCTATTTTTCAGCACATTCTGGTCGAGCCTCTGGTCACTGCTGGACACCAAGCCAACCAAATCCATGACCTTCCACCCCTAGACAGATGGCCAAACAAAGGTCGTAAATTGAATGGTTGTGCATATCCTTCACATGTATAATTAAAAGCACCCTTGCACATTGGATGAGAGCCTCCCCTATGTCTAGCATAGCTACAACCAAGACCTGCATAGCTCAACCAGCCACAACCCCTTTCAGGTGGGGTTGGGATTCCAACCATTGGGTCCCATAGATGTTGCACTTCCCCTTGTATTCACCTCGATCGAATCATATCTTGTTCCAACTGAAGCTAACAAAGCCACCCGGTTCATTGAGAGGATCCATAACATCCACCAACAGGTTTAGGATATCCCATAGAAGTCCAATGACAAGTACAAACAATGCCATGATCAACATCGGGTGCCACATAAGTTTCAGGTGGGAGACAAAGTTTGGTTGCACTTGGAGAAAAAACACCTTACAAGACCCCATCAGAAGCTTCACCCACTCCATTATGGGTCGTACACCATCACCAAGGCCATGGGGGATAATTCTTTTGAGCTCAACATTCCTCCTTTCCTTGGCCTACACCCAGTGTTCAATGTGGATCTCCTTCACCCTTATTTCCCACCATTATTGGAGACCTCAGACGTAGTAGAAGAGATGACACCAACAGAGCTCAACCCCGACTGCATCCAATAGGCATCCAATGATTATATTGTGGACACACAAATCAAGGTAACTCAACAACAAAGGATCCTTCTTTATCGAGTCGTCAAAGCAGGGCAACTCCTGCACCAAGGCAAGTGGCTCATCCGGGGCCCAATTCATCAGAAATTTCCTCATCTAATGGGGTAACTCAACACAATGGAGACAATTTCTTCCTAAGGATGGAGGATTGATCCATATGGATATTGGTGTCCACCCACCTTTTCCAACTGGTTCAAAACATTTTTCTGGCAATTTTGGCAATTTACTATTTTTAGCAGTTTTCACTTCCGGGGCCATTTTGAGGGCCTAAATGAAGGTTTTTTGGGATAGATATTCTCAATGATAGTGAAAAACATGATTGAAGCCCAAAAATGAATCTCCTCGATGATACCTTTCCAACGAGCTATCATACGCCTAAAATGAATATCGTATGCAAAAGTTACGACACCAGGAAGTTAATGTACTAACTTACCCAGACGGGGCCCACATGAGTTTTGGCACTTCATCTCCTAGGGTTAGTTTTTTGGATGTATAGGGTATTTGGAATTCTTTTTTATTGTAAAAGGCCTTGAGAGCCTCATTGTAATCATATTCTTGTGAATGAGTGCAACCGTCACATCTCTTCTCAGAGATAAGTCGTCACCATTCCAACAAGCTTGTTTCCGCTGCATTTTACAATTTTAACTTATTTTATTAATGAATAGAAAACCAGTTTTACTGTATCTCTGTTATTTTGTGTTAAGAATCTATTAATAATCTGTATTCATTTCGTTCTTCTCATAAAATCTGGATCAATGGTATCAGAGTGGTTTTCTCCTTGTCGTCTTAATTCATGCCCCCAACGAGGTCAGATCAAAAAGAGTTGGGTCTTGAGATTGTTTCTCTTGATGAAAAAAGATCTCGCATGCCAAAGCAACCTCTAATGGTAATTGAAAAGAAATATTATGGGATAGTATATCCCTTCAAACTATTGATTGAGGAACGCGATGATGGATAGTTTCGCGCAAATCCTTCGGTGACTACCAACTCGCGAGGCATCTTCTTCGAGCGGAGGTGCCACCCCCTTCAAGGTAAATATAAACTTTGATATTCCTATATTTGAAGGTCAGATAGACACAGATGTTGTAGACAAGTGGTTGAATCTTCTAGAAGGGTATTTTTCTGTCCATAACTTCTCAAATAGAGAAAAGATTACTTTTGCACTCCTCAAAGCCATCCCCAATGTCAAAGATTGGTGGGAAACGTTCTGTGAGCAAAAGGAAACAAAGGAACCCTCATTATTTACAGTCACAGCCACCTGGGATTCCTTCAAGCATGCTATTAAGGAAAAATACTACCTTGTCAGAAGTTATGATGACTTATATGTGAAATGGACCACACTGTGGCAAGAAAGAGACCAAGCAGTGCCAGATTTCACAAATATCTTCCATACCTTGCGCACCAAGTTGGGTATCAAAGATTCAGAGCAACATATGGTTCTCAAGTATCACAGTGCTCTGCATAGATACATCTAGACCAAAATGGAATTTCTATACATCTCATCCTTGGACGCGGCCTACCGATATTCCGTCAAAATCGAGCAGAAGCTCAAACAAAAGACGCGACAATTTGGGCCTGGGAACCACTCATAACAAAAGCCAGGAAAGGGTGGCCCCAACCCACAGAAAAAAGAACAAAGAAAATATGGAAAGTATCGGAACAACCAGTCCATGCTGTAAGCAAAGAAGGACACTGGAAAGACAAATAAATATACTGGGAAGTGGTGCGACTTCCATAAGAGCCCTTGGCATAACATTGTTGATTTTCACTCAAAGTAGTTGTTGGTGGTCGAGGTGAAAGCCTCTGAATCAGATGCGGATTTAGACTCTGAGCTAGAAATAAAAAGGGGAAGAGGGATCATTGACGTGGAACCCAGTTCCACTGTTGCTACCACCAAGCTCCAACCTGGTGAACTAGACGAGCCAAAAGAACGAGAGCGCCTCTTCCATTCGCAAATCTAGGTAAAAGGAACCCCGCTACACTTCATCGTTGATAGCGGTAGCTAGAAGAACCTCATCTCTGCAGAGGTCATCAAGCATCTGGGCCTTCCCACAATGCCTCACCCACAACCCTACACCATTGGATGGCTCCGCCAAGGAAGTGATCTCCTTTTCAGCCAACAATGTTGACTGTCATACGACATCAAGCCCTTCAAAGATGAGGTATTGTGTGATGTTTCTCCTCTTGAAGTTTGTGATGTTCTTTTGGGCCAACCTTATTTATGGAAACATCATGCTGTATATGAATCTAGGTCTCATAGTGTTATTATTACTTTGAACAGGAAATTGTATAGGATACCTGAGGCAGTCCCACCTAGTGTTATTTCCTTGATCTCTACTAAGCAATGCAGGCAGTTCATCTCTCAAATGAGGAAGTTTGTCTTCTTCGTGATTCTCTCTCAGAATAAGTGAAAGATCACAACCACATCTAGGGTCTCTGCGGCTAACCTCCCCACACAACGGAAGTAAGTAGATAAGGTCGTGGAAGAATACTCAGATATCTTCTCCTCACCTACCCAGGTACCTCTGCACTGCCAGGTCAAGCACCCCATCGATCTGACCCCTGGTTCATCTCTACCCAACGGGCCAGTATATTATCTCTCTCTGTTAGATAATGAAGAGATCAAGTGACAAATCCAAGAACTTCTCCACAAAGGGCACATCCATCCCAGCTCATCACCTTGTGGGAGCCCAATCATGCTAGTATAAAAGAAATATGGAACCTGGTGACTCTGCATTGATTATCGGGCTCTGAATAAAATCACAATCAGAAAATGGTACTTGATTCCCTTAATCGAAGACCTCCTTGATCAACTCATAGGGGCTAAATACTTTAGTAAGATTGATCTAAAATCTAGCTACCACCAGATCTCGATAGAACAGACAGATATATGGAAGACCGCCTTCAAGTCAAAGGAAGGCCTTTTTGAATGGTTGTTCATGCCCTTTGGTTTGACAAATGCTCCGACCACTTTCATGAGGATGATGGACGATATCCTCCAACCATTCACCAACAATTTTGTAGTGGTGTATCTGGATGACATTCTCATTTTCAGCAAGACTTGGGCCAAACACTTGCAACATATTTAACAGGTTTTGCACACCCTGCACCAACACAAGCTATACGCCAACTTGGAAAAATGCTCCTTCGGCATGGACAGGGTCCATCACCTAGGCTACATCATTGATCAGCATGGTGTACATGTGAATCCAACCAATATCCAAGTCATCTGTGACTGGCTAGCCCAACCACACTCACTAAGCTTTGGAGCTTCTTGGGCCTTGCCAATTTCTACTGCAGGTTTGTGTTGGGATTCTCCCATATTGCACAAGCCCTCAACCAAATCACCAGGGGTGGTGGTAAGGAAAATTTTTCATGGGGCCAGTACCAAAAACAAGCGTTCGATGATTTGAAGCATCTCTTGTGCTCATCCCCAGTACTTTCACTACCAGACCTGCAACATCACTTTGAGATCAAGACAGATGCTTCAGACTATGTTGTGGGTGTCGTTCTCACTCAACATGACCACCCCATGGCCTATCATAGTGAGACACTATCTGATGTTGTCCATAAGTACCCTACTTTCGACAAAGAAATTTACTCCATTGTGCAAGCCTGCCACCAGTGGAGACATTACATTCTTGGGAAGGAGACAGTCATCCACACTGATAATAAGCTATTGCAGTTTATGCAGACACAAGGAAAATTGTAGAATGACATCCATCAAAAGTGGTCCACATACTTATAGGAATTCCACCTCAACATCAAGTATAAAACAAGAATCACCAATCGCATCGTTGATTGCCTCAACACACCACCAGTCACGACACTCACCACAGTGCTAGACTCTTTTGGCCATGAGACCTATGGATGGCCCCAACTCTATGAGATGGACCCAGACTTCATCACCACCTACAAAATGTTGGGTGCAAACATATTTATTGATAATTTCTATCTTCACGATGGGTTGTTGTGTTGTCTGGGCCATATCTGTGTTCCATCAAGAGAATGAGCGAAGCTAATCTGGGAAGCCCACTACAGTCAGGTGGCAAGACACTTTGGTGTTGAAAAGATAGTGGTGATGCTATAGAAACATTTCTACTATCTGAATCTTCGATAGGAGGTCAGAAAGTATATTAGATCATGCACTACCTATGTTATTTCCAAATGAACCACTAAGAAACAGGGCCTGTACACACACCCCTCTTCCTACTCCTGACAGCCCGTGGGAATCCATCTTAGTGGAATACATTTCGGGCCTCCCATCCACCAAGCGGGGAAATGACTGTGTTTTTGTGGTTGTTGACCACTTTTCTAAGATGGTGATTTTGGTTGCCTGTAAGAAGAGCATCACAGTAGAGGCCACTGCCAAGCTCTTATTTGAACGGGTCTGGGTACATTTTGGACTCCCACAAAACATTGTCTCATATAGGGACAATCATTTTCTCAGCACATTCTAGTCAAGCCTTTGGTCACTGCTGAACACCAAGATAACCAAATCCATGGACTTCAACCCCCAGACAGATGGCCAAACAAAGGTCGTAAATTGAATGGTTTTGCATATCCTTCACTTGTATAATTCAAATCACCCTCACACATGAGATGAGAGCCTTCCCTATGTCCATCATAGCTACAACCGATCCTTGCATAGCTCAACTGACCTCATCCCCTTTCAGGTGGGGTTGGGATTCCAACCATTGGGTCCCATAGATGTTGCACTTCCCCTTGTGGTCACTTCGACTGAATCATCTCCTATTCCAATTGAAGTTGGAAAATCCACCTGGTTCATTGAGAGGATCTAGCACATCCGCCAACATGTTCAGGATATCCTACAGAAGTCCAATGACAAGTACAAACAACGTCGTGATCAACATCGGGTGCCACATAAGTTTCAGGTGGGAGACAAATTTTGGTTGCACTTGCAAAAATAATGCCTTATAGGACCCCATCGAAATATTCAACCACTTCATTATGGGTCGTACACCATCACCAAGGCCATGGGGGATAATGCTTTTGAGCTCAACATTGCTCCTTTCCTTGGCTTGCACCTAGTGTTCAATGTGGATCTTCTTCGCCCTTATTTCCCACCATTATTGGACACCTCAGACGTAGTAGAACAGATGAAACCAACAAAGATAAACCTCGATTGCATCCAATAGGAATCCAACGATTATATTGTGGACACACAAATCAAGGGAACTCGACAACAAAGGATCCATCTTTATCGATTCGTCAAAGCAAGGCAACTCCTACACCAAGGCAAGTGGCTCACCTGGGGCCAAATTCAGCAGAAATTTCCTCATCTGATGGGGAACTCAACATAATGGAGACCATTTATTCCTAAGGAGGTAGGATTGATCCAAATGGATATCAGTGGCCACCCACCTTTTCCAACTGGCTCAAAACAATTTTCTGGCAATTTTGGCAATTTACTATTTTTCGCAGTTTTCACTTCCGGGGCCATTTCGAGGGCCTAAATGAAGGATTTTCAGGATTGATATTCTTGATAATAGCCTACAATATGATTTAGGCCCAAGAATGAATCTCCTTGATGATACCTTTCCAACGGGCTGTCATACACCTAAAATAGAGATCGTATGCAAAAGTTACGACCCCGGGAAGTTAATGTACTAAATTACCCAAACGGGGCCCACATGACTTTTGGTGCTTCATATCCTAGGGTTAGGTTTTTTGATGTCTAGGTTTTTTGGCATTTTTTTTTATTGTAAAAGGCCTTGAGAGCCTCATTGTAATCATCTTCTTGCGAATGAGCGCAGTCATCACATCTCTTCTCAGAGATAAGCCGCCACCATTCCAACAAGCTTGTTTCCGCTACATTTTATAGTTTCATCTTATTTTATTAATGAATAGAAAACTAGTTTTACTGTATCTTTGTCATTTTGTGTTAAGAATCTGTTAATAATTTGTATTCATTTAGTTCTGTTCATAAAATCTGGATCACTAGAACAACCGTTGGAAACGTGGAATTATCGGAATATAACAAAGAAATTTGTGAGGAACCTTATTTGATGCTTTATCGGTTCGATATCTACTTATTTGACATTGTGGGCATTCATATTCTAATGCATATTGTCCATAATATATGATATGATCATTAGGACATGCATCAATAGCCTGATAGTCCATTCCAATTTCTTTCATAATCACGAATATTTCTCGATATGTGCGTGGAAAAATATTTGACGTCGGTAATAGAAATTCACCTAACAATATACAAAATTCTAAACAATAAGTCAATGTAAACAATATTAATCGTCAATATATCATCCAATATACTAATTTAAAAATTAGAAAACAATATCAGTATAGGAAAAATTGATCCTTTTAAGTATTTGTGAACATGCAGGCATAAATAATTAACAAATTAAATACCTTAGTATC
>ML866310.1:13810-35429 GCA_009831015.1 Picea engelmannii | reverse complement strand
TCAGGATCAGGGCTATGAGTTCCACTTCAGTTGGTTGTTGATCCTCATCACCTTCATTAATTGGGAGATGCCGGAAGGAGCGACCTTCCCTGAAATTGAGCCATCCGAACCACTAGCTGCGAAGTACACTACGCTCTAGTATTCGAGCAACACGGTGAACGAATGGAAGTCAAATATGGTATTCCAAACCTATTACCTACAACTAAAGTGGGCTATTGATTCTTTCCCTTGCATGACACCAAACACCCTGCACAAGTTCAGGCCCATTGCGAAGTTCCACGTAGGAAGCAGTCAAAAGCCAATAAACTGCCATTTCAGACTGTGCTAATGGTGGATGACATTGACCTTATCATTTCCACTGTGATAGACACCTCAGAGGATATATTTTAGAGAAGTGAATAAAAACAAGAGACCATGTATGAAAGGATTGAAACAGAGCTGAAAGGGGTCCAGCAAGCCCTCTACTCCAGTCGCGTAGTGTCTACTGCGCCACCGCCATCAGAAGGAGCAGAGTTGGGAGATCATCTTGCCTAGATACGCAAAATAGCAGATGTGATAGAAGCTCACCTTTGTTGTTCCCAGGAGGAAAAATAACAAGCCACAGAGGAATTAAAGAAATCAAAGGAGGAAGCCATAGAGAAACATCAAGTTTCACAACAAGAAAAAGATGACCTCTAGGCGAATTTTGCAGAGGATAGAGTGCAGATCCAGAAGGAGAAAGAACAACTTCTCGCGGAGAAGAAGGGATTTAAAGAAGCAGTCACTAGAGAAATTCTCTCTGTGATAGGATTAGAATAGATGGAAGAAGACCTAGTGGAGAGTCAAGTGGTGAAGCTTGTTGAAGCCATTCAACAGCTCCAAGTGAGAATCGCAGAACTAGAGTTGCAAGTAGTGCCAAGAACTCCGCAGGAAGTGCGCGATCAGAGAGAAGAAATCGTTCAGAGCGCAATTGAGAGAATCAAGGCATTAGCCTTGGAATGCAAACATCTCATCATTCGAAGTGCGCATACCTACGAGCACCTTGTAGAGGAACTTGAGCTTAGGACATTAGATTCACAACTTCATGAGGAAAAGCAGCAAGCAGCAATAGTGCAAGCGCATTTAAAGACATTACCAGTGATCAAGAGGATGAAAATATCCTAGGAATAGCGCACGATTCAGCAACAAGTCCATACCATCCAGAGTAAAGTCATGGAAGTGACCCAAAGGCTCTAGCCAGTGCAAGATGAGGCTTGCACACTTTTTGAGGGATTGAAGGATGAGGTGCAGAACTGGAACAAATGGTGACTTTGGTGGAACAACGCTTGGCAGGACCTGTGAACAAGAAATTTAGTCAGGATTTTTTTGAGTAGGAGGCCCTGGAAAAGTAGCAGGTCAAAGCAGCTCGAGCCAATATCGAGGCATTTGCGGCAGAATTACCCAGATCAGAGTGACCTGAGATGAGTCATAGGTGAGTGTTGGGGGCATGTTGGCCCTTGACCAAGTTTTGGAGAACTTGGGTCATGTTTGACCGATTTTTGGACTTTGATAGGCTGGTCGAAGGTGGAGCGCAAGGTGAAGCGTAGATCACGGGATCTCGCCCCCTTTTCAGGGATTTTTGGGTTTAGGGTTTATTTAACGGGTATGGGATGTCGGCCCATGGGTTTTTACCCATGTTTAGGCCTTTTTGTAAAGTATAAATAGAAATCTAGGAGATGTAAGAAGAGAGACAAGAAGTGTTGTACTAAGTGCAAGAGATGTAAGTAGTTGGATCTATGTGATTACGTTAGCTCTGTGCATATTGTGTAGTGAGAACCTGCAGAGATGAGTGCAAGTAATTGTAAGAAAGGCTCTATGTTGTACCTAACTCAGGGAAGGAGGATCTGGCGAGGTGCACGCAGATCTCCTGTCCTATGTGAAGTAGGTTTTGATTCTCTGTGCATGTAAGGATATTGACAGAAGATAAGAAAGAAGAAGAAGAGTTGGTGGACGTAGCCCCACGCTGGTGGTGAACCATGTATATCATGTGTTATGGTTGTTCTATGTGATTGATGTGATTTATACTTAATTCTTATCCTTTATGTATGTTATATGCATCTGATACAGTAGCTTAGTGCTTAGTAATGTGAAGGAATGCTAGATCTGATCTGCTTATATGTGCTAAGTGCTTGAATGTGTTAGATCCCATTGAATACTGTTTTGCTCTTTAATTAGGGTTTACACCTGCAATGTGAATAAGAGTTAGATACTAATGAATATTAACTGCTAAGTGCTCTGTTAAGTGTGGTAATCACAGATCTGTGTCCCAGCTAGGTTGCAGACACTTGAGTCTTGCAACCCCCCCTACCTCTACCTCGGTGAGACTTCATCTGCTTCACAGGTGCTATCGAAAGGGCCGGTATTTAGGGTTTTGTTGGTGCGTTTTTGAAGCGTTGAACCTTGAGTCTTCCCCTGTACCAACAAAGGATGCCAATACATGTACGTTCAGGCGAAGAAAGACCCAGATCAATAGTGATTTCCAACACAATATTGGTTAACGGAAGAGGATATGGGAAACATTAGGGATGATTGGGACAATCAATGGAAGATTCCTCCTAGAGAGACATAGCCATAAACACAACCAAACCCGAAAGTATATGACATCAATGAGGAGGAATAGGAATAAGAAGAGGACTAGGTAAAAGATAAGGGCCTAGAGGAGACAATGCCACCACCATCACCACGCAACGATAGAAAGAGAAAAGAGTCAGCGACGGAGAGACCCGGACAACAACGACCCAAGCGGAAAGTCGTTAAGAAAGTCACCATTTAGGCCCTGACAGAATAATATTTGGAGAAGATAGGTGACTAGGTAAAATAAGTCATTGATGACACATTTCAGTGTGCAACACAATGACACGAAGAAATGAACAAACATATGCAGGAATAGATGGAAAAATTGTGATAGCTATCAAAAGATGCAAACATCACACCAGGGTGATAAATGGAGGAGTAACTAACAACCAGCACAACCAATATTGTAGAGGCAAGATCAGTGATCTCCCAGTCCTTGGCAGTTGTTGGAGAATAAAGGCTAATTAAGCTAGCAACAGGGGCATTCAAGTTCCCAAAGAATGATATGCAAGAGTAGGTCAGGAAATTAGGTCACATAGACCTAGTGTTATCCCAAAAACTAATGGAGGTGTTGTAGGAGTTATAGATGAACACAACACAAGAGTTGAAATTGCGCATCAAGAAGACATATAATGAGCTAGTCAAGATTACAATAGAAAATGTGGCCTTAGAGATGGAGTAAATAAAAGTGAATCATGAATGTGATGAGACCTTGCAGAAAGTAAAATGAATGAAGCTAGCATTCAAGCACGTATATCAAGAACTAATATAAGTGAATCCAATTTAGAGCTTCTGCGCATGCATAATGGATCTAGAAGCACGCATAACACAAGGTACTCTCCCTGAAGAGAGGGATACGAGGAAGAAAATTGTGAAAACAATGGTGGAAAGTATAAAGAATCTAGAATTAGAGTGAACAAAATTTTATACAGATACTATGGGTGTCTAGAAACAATTGAATGAAGATAAGGTACAACAAAAGATAACTAAGAAGATTCAGACTGCGTAGGGAAAGGTGCAGAAATTAAAAGCAACAATGGGAACATTGCCACTAGTAGAGGTGGTGACTGCGATGAATGAGAACCAAAAGATGCATTTAGAAATGAATCAGCTCATGGTGGAGCAACAGGCTCACGCGCAACAGATATAATTTTTATAGGAAGAATGATATAGAGTGACAATGACCCTCATAATGACTCAAGGAATCATCAAACAAGCAGTTGAAGAAGGTGTCGAGAATGTGTAGGCTCATGTTACATCTGTAACAATTGATCAAATTTTGTAGAAGGAGATATAGGTCAAGGAAAAGGCTGCAACAATGAAGGCGACCTTCTATGCATTCATGCCACAATGGAAATAGGCCTGAGTGGCTCGAGACAAGACACATGTGAGTGTTGGGGGCCTATTGGAGAGGCATTTTGGATAAGTTTTGGGATCTACACCAAAAGGAAGTCAAAGGGTAAAAGGAAATTAGAAGAGGTAACAAGGTGTTCGATGGGAGAAGAAATCAAGGAATCAAATAGTGTGACAAAAGGATGCGTAATGGAGAAGTGTGCAAAAGGAAGAAAACAATTATAAACCATTGGGTTTTGGGGACACTTTGTCCACTTTTGTAATATTTTTTTTGGCGACACTTTGTCCATTTTTGTAATGGGATTAGCCCTAGTTTTATGTATAAATATGTGAAAGGTTTCTTTGATATAGGTGAGGTAGGGAGATGGTATGTGTAAGTTGCTAATGATTTTGGGTAAGGGAGTTGAGTGAAGGAAGAAATCTGAGGTATGATTGAGGAGTGAACTAGCACTGCAATAGAAGGGTTAGGAAGGTTTGGGATGATGTTACTATTGCATATATTGTAGCGCACATAGTTGTAATAAAGCTATTAATGAATAATATAAGAATCCAGTTGTTGTGGACGTAGCCCAAGTTGGGTGAACCGCGTAAATATATACGTTATGTTGTGTTTGTAATGTATGTTGTTTTATGGTATATGTTGAATGTATGTCTCACATATGATGTTATGATGTCATGCATAGATTATGTTTAATGGTCAGGTAATTATTAAGCTATGAGAAATTCACACTTGAGTAAGTGGTAGAAAGGACATGGATTATGCCTCACTTCCCCTCATCATTGTAGAACCTTGGTTCCTGCAACCCCTCTAGATGTCTCGTGTGAGACGTCACTGCTCTATAGGTGATGCCGAAAGGGCCAGTATCCAAGGGTTTTGTTGGTATTTGAATGATTAACCTCAGTTTTCCCCCCTACATGCCAATAAATACTAACACACTATCCATAAATAAACACAAGATATAACCTGAGAAACCTAGTACATGAGAAAACCAAACTAGAAGGTGAGACCACTTTGCTCTCTTTTCTTCAAATGTAAGTACAAAGAAAGAGGCACTCTCTGTGGTGTTTTCTTTGACATTGTGGCCTATATGGATACTACACAATATCTCCTTATCTATTTCACTCTCAAAATTCCACTAATAATTTCTTTTCTCAACTAAGGAACAAGTACAATGCTAAAGAATGGAGTCGCTTCTCCTCTTAGGAGCCCAATATTTAACATCATCTGATAGCCATATAGGGGTAAGGTTTTGACTTCCTCAACCCTCAATTGTGATAAGGTTTTGGACCTTCTACAATCTTATTGAAATTCCATACGTGGCTATCCCCATATGCATGAGTAATGGGGGATAATGTGGCATCCGCTTCTACGGTAACCATGGTGGTGAACACGATAGGTTAACTTGCAGGAGGCATAACATTTTCATATGAGCTCTGATTGACATGATGTTTTCATTGTTGTAAATGTATCAATGTTTAGAATAGCTTCAAGGTGTTTGAGCAAAATAAAACAAAGTTATGACCCAAACAAATTCTGTTTGATTCTTCAAAATGAATCTGGAAGGCTTCAAACCCCAATTTTCCAAACTAGGACCTGCCATTAAATGACCCTCCAAGTTGATTCCTCCAATTTTTTCCACTCTGAAAGCATCAAGATAGATGAAAAATAAGATAATGATCTAGTCCAGATCATTGCTCCCCATTTAGGGAGGATTTTCATCCCCAAAATATTTACTGAATGAGGTGAGAAATTTTTTCCTCTACCTTCTCTCTAGATTACCACATTTCTTTGCTTGGAAGTTGTCCTTTCAACCCAATCTGCCAAAGGTCATATTGCCCCCCTATTTTGTATTTCTAGACCACTTATGAAAAATTGTGTCCTCTACCAACTCTTCCTAAGAATCTTGTGTTAATTCCTCTATGTAAGGTAGGACCTAGTTCTCCTCCTAATCCAACATGAAAGGATTGTAGAGTTTGAGATTCTCCACATTCACTACTGAGTAAATATGCATGTATGGGGGTAGACTGATTTTGTAGGAATTATCTCCCACCTTCTCCTATATCTTGAAAGTTCCATACAATAGAGCCTTGATCCTCTTACTAGGACCCTATAGTATTTTCGTTTTCAACTGCAACCAAACTCAATATCCCACTTCAAATGACTTCTTGGTTCTATTTTGATCATGTCTAGCCTTGTATTTTCCTGTGACTTATTCATCGTCTCTTGTACTTGCAAATGGATTTTCCTAATCTTATCAATAATTTTTTATTCTCTCAATGCATCTCTTTTGAGATCCTGCCTCACTTCTACTTGTTTTCCATATACAACATCTAAGGGTGAAGGTGGAAAATATCCGAAGCAAGTTTCAAAAGGTGACTTACCAGTAGAAATGTGGATTGTTCTATTATAAGAGTGTTGTATGTAGATCAATTTTTCATCCCAAGTCTTTGGATGTTTCTGATTGTAACTCCTCAAAAGATGCACCAAATTTCTATTGACTACTTTTGTCTACCCATCTTTATATTGATGGAATGATATAAATATCTTCAACTTATTTTCCATCTTCTCCCACAATGTAGTCCAAAATGTGCTGAGAAATCTCGTATCCCTATCTGAGATGATGCTCCTTGGTATCCCAAAGTGCACCCAAACCTATTCAAAGAACATGATTTTTTCTTCTTGTTCTTTCATGGTCTTTGTACAAGGCATGATAATGCACATCTTGCTGAACTTGTCAACTACCAAAAATAGATATTCATGTCCCTTCCTGGTTGTGGGTAAACCTCCCACAAAATCTATGGAAATTTTTTCCCAAGGTCGAGTGGGTAAATGTAAGGGATGGTATAAACCTTGCTTCCTATTACTGGGCTTGTTGGTACAAACAATTATACATCCTCTAATATACCATGCTACACATTCTTTCATTTTGGGCTAGTACACATACCTTTGTAACTAAGAAAATGTCTTCCCAACACCAAAATGTACTAGAACCTTAGATGTGTGAGCCTCTCTGATAAGCTCTAGTAGTTCACCTTTAGGGACAAAGAGCTTAAAAATATTCTAGAGTAATCCATTCTAGAAGTGATATTCATCTTTGTTGTCACCTTCTTCGATATTAATTTGTCCCTGTAGTTGCTCAAACACCTCCTTGAAGTCCTCATCTTCTATGTATGCTTCTATGTATGCCTCTATGTATACATCATGGGTAAAATTATCCATGTGCATAAGAGTTCCCAAAGCTATAATATTGGATGTGAGTGGCCTTGAAAGCATGTCTTCCAACCTATTTATGTTTCCCTTCTTATACTTCATGACTAGATGAAATTGTTGTAAAAACCCCATCCACTTGTAATGCCCAGTTTGTTGTAGCTTACTTTGTTCCTGCAAATATTGTAGCAGTTGGTGATTTGTGTGGATTATGGTATCCTTTACCATCAGATAGTGCTTCCACTTCTTGACAGCTTGAACCATGGCATAGGTTTCCTTGTCATATGTAGGGTAGTTGAGAACTACCTCATGAAATATTTCAAAATGACAGCATACATGTCTTCCTCCTTGCATCAAAATGTCTCCCATGGCATACCCACTTGCATATGTCTCCACTTCAAAATGATTTTGCAAGCTTGGTTATGTGATAATTAGGGCTTGACTAATATTTCTTTTTATCTCATCGAAATCTTTATATTGATTATTTCCCCACTGGAAACACTTACCACTCATTGTTATGGTGTGGAGTGGTGAAACTACCACTGAAAAATGAAGCTATGAACTTCCAAAAGTATCGTGATGCCCCAAAAAAACTCCTAACTTTAGTGAAATTTGTAGGAATTGGCCATTTCATTAGGACCTCCATCTTTGCAGGATCTATCTCGAGCTCCCCTCCACCAATCACATACCCCAAATACACCAAAGACTGTTGAGCAAACTCACATTTCTTGAAGTCAGATAGTAGTTAGTACTTCTTCAGAGTCTCTAACACCTGCATGAGATGTGATATGTTCTCCTCCCAGGTAGCACTATAAACCAATATATCATCCAAATAGACTATAACAAATGAATCTAGATATGGGAATAATATATCATTCATCAATATCATAAATGTTGTTGGTGCATTACATAAACCAAATGGCATGAATAACCCTTCACACAAACATTTCCTAGTCTTGAAGGAAGTATTACAATTTTATTCTTCCTTGAAGCATACAAGATGGTATTGTGATCTGAGATCCAACTTGGTGAAATATTTTGCATGATGCAACTGATCTAATAAATCATCGATCCTGGGTAGAGGGTATCAATTTTTTAGTGTAATATTGTTCAATGCCATGTATTTGATACACATTCACCAAGTCCCATCCTTATTTGGTACAATTATGATATGTTACCCACAAGGTAAGGTGCTTGGTCAAATATCACCCTACTCCAACAACTACTACAATGTCTTCTTCACTTCATTTTCTTCTAGAACAGACTTTCTATACAACCTGATATTCAAAAATGGGGAGTCTGGCAACAACTGTATTTTTTTCTTCACTTCCCTCTTGGGTGGTATCATTTTAGGATCCTCGAACACTCCTATGTATGCCTATATCAACTCCTCCGATTGATGTTTCTTCTCATTAGTACACCCCTCCAAGGTTACCTTTACACTTTGTTGGATTACTGAGCGGGGGGGTGAATCAGTAATAGAGCAATTTAATCCTTTTTTTAAACCAAATAATCCAAGTGTTATGTCAATGTAGAATTATCATCTAATAATGAGCAATGAACAAATGAACAATCATATACATACATAGTACACCAATGTTTTACGTGGAAACCCAAAGCGGGAGAAAACCACATAATGTTTTTTCTTATATTTCTTGGAGAATTACATTCATTGGAAGCACCAACTTCCTTTGTTTTCCAGCTGCAACTGGAAGGAGGATCCAACCCCCTAGTTTCTCAAGCTACAACCTGAAGGAATCTCTAACTCCCCAATTCTATGGATACAAACAGAAGGAGGCTACAACCCCCTATGTTCTCCGGCTACAACCAAAGGGTGGCTACAACCACTTGTCCTTGCCCCATCCTCCCACCCTGAAGTAGAAGTAGAATGATGGAACCACTGCCACCCTATCATTGTGAGATATACTGTTGTAAACCTATACCAATAAATCTGAACCATGCATCAACTTGTACCTCAACCTGTAATCAACCTGTACCATAAACAAGTGCATCAACCATGCACCAACCTGTACCAAACAACCTGTAATCAACTTGTACCATAAAAAAGTGCATCCAACCATGTAAAAAGTATGTACCAATCATGTGTCAACTACTCATCAACTATGACTCATCAATATGTACCAACATCATCAACTATACACCTCATGTATATGCCAACTCATCAACTAGTTGTCTCAACCATGTTCTCAACATGTACCTCAACCGAAAGCCCTCATCAATTTCATCATCCAAATCTGATTTGTAGCTTTGTAATAGACCTGGTGTATATTATCACATTCCTGCAAACCTTCCTTAACTTTAGCAACAAGAGACTAGCATTTTCATCAAACTTTTCTTTAGTCTCACATGCCTAGTTTTGGATTAGTCAACAACCCTAACTTGAAGTAATCATAACTTTGTACCTGTAATATATAAAGATCTGAAACTAATATAAAATGTTCTTTAGTTTGTTTAATACAATTCCTCCAAGTGTCACTACTTGGGACCTCTCAGAAAAGGAGTTATAGCAAAAATGGCATACCTTGCTGAATTTTGGCTTATTCTAGAGAGTGACATTGTAGAGCGTGCCCCACACAGAATATTTGTTGAATTGATCTAAAACTATTACACAACATACTAAAAATTGTACCCTAACCAACATATCTAGTCTCACTAAATTTGGACCTGTTATGAAAAAGTTATGACGTTTTTAACCGAAACACCTATTTTTGACTAGTTTCAGGACTAGCCACAAACCCTATTTTCCACGGAGTGTAACTCCCAAAATACAACGACCCACAAGATGAATTTTTTACCACAGATACTTGGATATGTTTGATCAATGGAATAGAAATTTCACAATCTGAATCATTATATAAAAAACGTTATAGCAAAAATTATGAGATGACCAGTAAATAACATACCTTAGAAAGAACCATCAAAAGAATTTATCCTTCCTAGCATTTTGGCCTTTTTTTCTTCACCTTCCCTTAGAATTTTGGATTATATATCCTTGGTCATCTCAGACACCTATAAATATTCAATATTCTCAAGTGTATCTAAAATTAGAGAGCCTTGCCTCTTATTTATACTCTCCAAGTAGCTTCCTTAAAAACATCTTCTAGGTCACTTGGTCCCACTTTCCTTATTTTAGGGTTAAACCACTTCTAATTTATCCATTAAATTTATTATTGAAATAATTTATTTTGTATGCACTTTGAATTATAATAAACTCATTACTTCACTTTATTATTTACCTTTTAAAATCTCTTAAACCACTTTGACTACTTTGACCTTTTGGGGCTTCTAGATGACATATGAGGGTCCTCCAACTTTGTAAGGCCATAACACTCAAACCATGAGGAGTTATGTGACATTCCACATACCACCAGAAATGGCATGAAATGCACTATCCATATAGAATAGTATTATCTAAAAATATATCATAACTCATATCGTTACCTATCAAACAAACTTGGGTCCATTAGCCAAACCTGGGGTCTCCAACTTCTCATGGACATAACTCTCTATTTGTGAGGAGTTATGTGACGTTCCACATACCACCAGAAATGGAATAACAAGCACTATCCATCTAGGATAGTTTTCCTGACAAATTCACTATCCTTCATCTCATTATTCCACAATTAATCATGTGTTCTCTTACTCTGCAAAGCATCTTCCCGTGAGGGCTTTCACCATAAGGGGACCACTTTGGAGTTCATCCATATTTACTTCTTATCAACCATGAAAAAACAATAATGAGTCATAGTTACATCAAACAATCTTGGGTCCATTACCCAAACCTTTGTGCTACAAGGCTTTCTTCAAGGGTTGACATCAATGACAACCAACCTTAATCAACAATCTCCCCCTTTGGCATTGATGGTAACACTCTGATGTAATATTGGAATTATATCACTCATTCTCCCCTTGGAACCATGCCTCTGCCCTCTGCATCTGATAAATCTGCTCCCCCTGGAACCATGCCTCTATCCTCTGCATCTGATAAATCTCTCCCCCTTTGTCATCAATGGAAAATGTATCTTTCCATCCGGGGCTGCTCCCCCTGACTGAACTATCCTCTTATGGTGTTTCCTCGTGTACATATAAGACATATAAGATAAACATTCAAAAAGCATTCAAAAATCATTCATTTTGGAGTAGAAATAACTCCAAGTCTTTGGCAAAGATATTCAAAGGCTTCCTGTGGAAGTGGTTTTGTAAAGATGTCTGCCACTTATTCTTTTGTGCCCACATACTCAACTCTGATGTTCTTTTCTGTAACCTGTTCCTGTAGAAAGTGATACTTGATTGGAATGTGCTTCATCTTGGAGTGCATCACCAGGTTTTTTGAGATACTGATGGCACTTGTATTATCACAATATATTGGAATGGGCTCATCATACACAACATGTATATCTGTCAAAGTTTGTTTCATCCAAATAACCTGTGTACAACATGTTGCTGCTACAATATACTCTGCCTTGGCTGTAGATAGAGATACTGATGAGTGTTTCTTGCTTAGCCATGATACCGAACACTCACATAAGTAGAACATTGCTCCATTGGTGCTTTGTTGGTCATCAATACAACCTACCCAATTTGCATCTATGTAGGCAATAAGTGATAGATCTTTTCCTTTTGGATACCATAATCCAAACTCTTTTGTTCCTTTGAGATATCCGAAGATCCTCTTTACTGCTAATACATGTGATTCCTTTGGTGCTTCTTGAAATCGTGCCACATGTCCAACTGCCTGCATTACATCTGGTCTGGATGTTGTCACATATAGTAGGCTTACAATCATTGACCTGTATTGCCTCTGATCTGTAGGTTTCGAATCATCATCTTTTATCAACTTACAACTGGTTTGCAATCTTCCATTCCGAAGCTCTTTAGCATTTCTTTGATATAATTGGTTTGAGAAATAAAAATTCCTTGGTTGCTTTGACGTATCTGAAGTCCCAGAAAGAAGGATAGTTCTCCAAGTAACGACATTTCMAATTCGTTTTGCATGTCTTTTGCAAATTTCTGTCTTAAMCTGTCATCATCACTACCAAAAATAATATCATCAACATAAAATTCAATTAATAAAATATTACCTTGACTTACCTTGATGTAGAGGTTGTTGTCTACACTTCCTTTTCTGAACCCTGCTTGTTGCAGATACTTAACCAATATGGAGTACCATGCTCTAGGAGCTTGTTTTAGACCATACGAGGCCTTCTTTAATTTACATACATAGTCTGTGTTCTTTGACAACTAAAATCCTTCTGGTTGTTCAATGTAGACTTCTTCTTCAAGTTCCCCATTCAGAAAAGCTGATTTTACGTCCATCTGATATACTTTAACATTTTTGGAGCATACATAAGCTAAAATCAAACAGATTGCTTCCATTCTAACAACTGGGGCAAATGTCTCTTCAAAGTCGATTCCTTCAATCTGTGCATATCGTTTACATACCAATCTAGATTTGTTCCTTGTAACCTTTCCATCTTCATTCAATTTATTCCTGAAGACCCATTTTGTGCCGATCACATTCTTATTCTTTGGTCTTGGAACCAATTCTCAAGTGTCATTTTTCTCTATTTGATCCAATTCTTCATCCATGGCCTTATTCCAAAATTCATCCTTGTTGGCTTCTTCAAAACAGTTTGGTTCAATTGTAGATAAGAGTGTTAGGTGTGTTTGTTTTGGTGAAAGGATTTTTCTTCTAGTCTCAACTCCTACATCTTTGTTTCCAATAATCTGATCTGAAGGATGATTCTTCTGTACTCATTTTCTAGGTGTATTTGGAGATACTTGTTGAACTTGCTCTTTTGCTTCTATCAGATTCTCTTCATCTTCATCTTCCTCTTCTACTTCTTTTTCGAAAAGTTGTTCCATTGATTTGTTTTCTTCTCCCTTTGATTCTGGTCTACATGTTTCATCAATTGTTACGTTGATTCTTTCCACGGCTTTGTTTAATATTAGATTGTAACACTTGTATTATTTCATTGTACTTGAGTAACCAACAAGTATTCCTTTGTCCACATGAGAGTCAAACTTTCCCATTCTACCATCTTCTCTTTTGATGTAGCATTTGATTCCAAAAACTCTGAAGTGCTTCACATTTGTTGGTCTTCCTTTCCATAGCTCGTAGGGAGTTTTATCAGTGTTGTTTATGAGCATTACTCTATTTTGAATGTGAAATGTTGTATGCACTTCCTGTGTCTAAAAAATATCTGTCAACTTTGAATCCATTATCATAGTTCAAGCCATTTCTTGTACTATCATGTTCTTTCTTTCAACAACTCCATTATGTTGAGGTGTCCTAGTGACAAAGAATTTCCTTTTTATTCCATGATTGTTGTAGAAGTTCATAAATTCCTTTTAGGTGAATTCTCCTCCATTATCCGATCTTAAGCACTTGATTCTTGAATCCATCTCATTTTCAACCATTTCCTTGTAGATCTTGAAATTTTCAAAAGCTTCTGACTTGTTCTTGAGAAAGAAAACTGTAGTTGTTCTTGTATAATCATCAACTAATAAGATAAAGTATTTCTCACCTTTTAAGACATTTGTTGTAGTTGGTCCAACTAGATCAGTATGCACAATTTTCAGTGGTTTTGTTGTTAAATATTCCTTCGATTTGAACCTGATCTTTGTTTGCTTTCCTTGTTGGCAATGCTTGCATAAAGTGTTGGTTGGTTTCGTGATCTGGGGCATTTCTCTAATTGCTTCTCTTTTTTTGACTTTGACAAGGTTATCAAAATGCATGTGACCCATTCTTTTGTGCCATAGCCAAATTTCATCTTCCTTTCCTAGACAACACTTTTCATTTCCAATTTCGCTTAGCACATATATGTTGTTTGAAGTTCTTGCAGCTGTAGCGACCAATTTCCCTGAACCTTCTTTTCTTATCTCACACTTTTTTGAATCGAAAGTAACTTTATGACCTTGGTCACACATTTGACTCACACTTAAAATATTATGTTTCATATCTTCTACTAGTAGAACATTTTCTTCCTTTTCATTCTTGTTCCCAATTCGGACTGTGTCTTTTCCAATGATTTTGGATGAATCATCATTTTCGAAGGAGACTGGTCCATCTCTTTCCTTTCGTAATGTAAGAAACTTGTCTCTATCACCTGTCATGTGTTTTGAACATCCATTGTCAACATAACAACCACGTTTCTTTTGTTTATCTTGTAGAGCGACTGTGCATTCTTCATTGGTATACTAATCTTGCTTTCTTATCCATGTCGTTTTCTAAGGTTCTTGTTTGTGACTCTATTGAGGTTCTTTAGGAGGGACTATCATTCTGTAATTTTTGGCCATGTGTCCAAAATTGTTACATTTGTAACATTCCACTTCAGTGCTCAAAGATTCAAACCTATTATAACTTCTTCTCTGTGTTTCACTAGGTCTTCTTGAATAACCCCTTTGTGTATGGCTCTCAAAGTAGTTATTGTTCATGTTATTAGCTCTGCAATTTATAGCTTTATGTCCAAAATTATTACATGAATAACATAAACCAAAAAATACAGTTTGATACCTGGTAGTTGAAGATCTTATGAAAGGATATGCTCTTATGAATCCTTCTTCTTCTTGAGGCCTGTCTATCTATTGTTGATTCTGAAATCTGAATCTTCTCGGTGGAGGAGTGTCCCTGTAATCTTCCTTGTATATATTTTTATCCCCTTTGATTGTTTCTGCATATCTTTTTGGATTTGTTTCTTGCTTTGTTGTTTTTGAGTTTGATCCCTTTTCTGTCTGATTGTATCCAAGTCCGAACTTGTCAAGATGAGATTTTTGACTGCTGATAATGTCATCCAGAACTTTTGAGCTATTATGCATATTTTTATTTTGAATATCCTTTCTTAGTGTGACAATATCTACTTCCAGGTTTCCAATGATCATGTCCTTTCCTTCTAGCTATTCTTTGAGTGCTTCTTCAATTCTTTTATCTTCTTCTATTTGAACCTTCAATTTTGGGATCATTTGTTCTAGTTCTTGAGTGTATTTTTTCTTATCTAGTTTTGCTTGTAGTTTCTTTTTTTTCTTCTTTTCTCTTTTGATAACTTCTATGGCACTCATTAATTCTTCTCGGAAGTCAACTTCTACCTCTTCAATTTCTTCTTCATATGCTTCTTTATATTCTTCTTTGGAGTCTTCTTTATCGGAGCCTTCTACTACCATGAATAGAACTCTCTTTGTTTCAGTGTCACTGACTTCATCTTCATCTGATGATGAGATGTCTTCTTTGGTGCAAAAGCTTTTCTTGAAAACATTCTTTGTAGTTCTTTTACCTTTATATGTTTTTTTGCCTTTTGAGTTACCTTCATCATTTCTCTTTTTCTTATGAGGACATTTGTTATCAAAATGACCAATACCATCACAATTAAAACAAATTAAAGGAAGCTTACATCTATAACTACTGTTGGTTCCCTTATTCAGTATTTTGATGAAGTTGGCCACTTCTTCATCATCTTCCGAGACGTCGCTGCTGCTGCTATATTCTTCTTGTTCCTTTTTCGTTTGCTTTGATCTTTCGGGTGCTTTGAAGGCTTCTTCTTTTACATCTGGATTTTCCTGTTCAGTTCTCATTTCATATGCTGTGAGGATTCCATGCAGTTCATACATGCTTATTGAGTTTAGATCTGATCTTTCTTCTAGTGCTGATATATTAGGGTTAACTATCATAGGAAGAGATCTTAGTACCTTTTGAACCAATTTCTTCTCCCAATCCTATGATTGCATTCACTGTTTCATCGACTCATAAGAAGTAGGCTGCAATATTTTCATCTTCCTTCATTTTTAGTTGTTCAAACTGACCCTTGTAAGTTTGAATCTTTGTTGCTTTGACTTTTGTATCTCCTTCATAAATGTTTTGAATCTTGTCCCAAATCTCTTTAGCAGATTTACAATGTGCAAATTTGGTGAATACTGTTTCACTGAGACCATTCAAAAGTGAATTTGTGGCTTTGGAATTATTCTAACCGAGTTTCACTGCTTTGTCATTTGTTGGTGGAACTGTTGGTGCTGTGTATCCATCTACAATTGATTGCCAAATTTCAAATCCCTATGCCTGTATATATGTCTTCATCCTTATGCTCCAAAAATCATACTTCTATCCATCAAACTATGGTATTCCATCTTTATACAAGTTGTTTTTCTCCATGATCTACCTTTTAGTGGTTAAACTGATTTCTGAAGGAACCTGCTCTGATACCAATTGTTGGATTACTGAGAGGGGGGGTGAATCATTAATAGAGCAATTTAATACTTTTTTTTAACCAAATAATCCAAGTGTTATGTCAATGCAGAATTATCATCCAATAATGAGCAATGAACAAATGAACAATCATACACATACACAGTACTCTAGTGTTTTACATGGAAACCCAAAGCGGGAGAAAACCATAGAATGTTTTTTCTTATCTGTCTTGAAGAATTACATTCATTGGAAGCACCAACTTCCTTTTTTTTCCAGCTGCAACTGGAACGAGGCTCCAACCCCCTAGTTTCTCAGGCTACAACCTGAAGGAAGCTCCAACTCCCCAATTCTCTCACTACAACCAGAAGGAGGCTACAACACCCTATGTTCTCTGGCTACAACCAGAGGGTGGCTACAACCACCTATCCTTGCCCCATCCTGCCACCCTGAAGTAGAAGTAGAATGATGGAACCACTGTCACACTATCACTGTGATATATACCATTGTAAACTTGTACCAATAAATCTGAACCATGCATCAACCTATAATCAACCTGTACCATAAACAAGTGCATCAACCATGCACCAACCTGTACCAAACAAGTTGTAATCAACATATACCATAAACAAGTGCATCCAACCATGTACCAAGTGTGTACCAATCATGTTTCAACTACTCATCAATTATGAATCATCAATATGTACCAACATCATCAACTATACACCTCATGTATGTGCCAACTCATCAACTAGTTGTCTCAACCATGTTCTCAACATGTACCTCAACCAAAAGCCCTCATCAATTTCATCATCCAAATCTGATTTGTAGCTATATAATAGACCTGGTGTATATTATCACATTCCTGTAAACCTTCCTTAACTTTAACAGCAAGAGACTATCATTTTCATCAAACTTTTCTTTAGTCTCACATGCCTAGTTTTGGATTAGTCAACAACCCTAACTTGAAGTAATCATAAGTTTGTACCTGTAATGTATAAAGATATGAAACTGATATACAATGTTCTTCAGTGTGTTTTTTGCAATTCATCCAAGTGTCACTACTTGGGACCTCTCAAATAGGGAGTTATAACAAAAATGGCATACCTTGTTGAATTCTGGCTTATTCTAGACAGTGACCTTGTAGAGTGTGCCTCGCACGGAATATTTGTTGAATGGATATGAAACTGTTACATAGAATACTAAAGACTGTATCCTAACCAACAAATTTTTTCTCTTTGAATTTGGATCTGTTATGAAAATTTTATGACATTGTTACCCAAAACAATTGTTTTTGACTAGTTTCAGGACTAGCCGCAAACCCTATTTTCCACGGAGTGTAACTCCCAAAATACAATGAACCACAAGATGATTTTTTTACCATAGATACTTAGATATGTTTTATCAATGGAATAGAAATTTCACGGTCTGAATCATTATAAAAAAAAATTTATAGCGAAAATGGTGAGATGACCTGTAAATAGCACACCTTAGAAAGCACCATCAAAAGAATTTATCCTTCCTAGCATTTCGGCCTTCTTTTTTTCACCTTCCCTTAGAATTTCGTCTTATATATATTTGGTTACCCCAAACACCTATAGATATTTAATATGCTCAAGTGTATCTAAAATGAGAAGGCCTTGCCTCTTATTTATACTCTCCAAGTAGCTTCCTTAAAAACATCTTCTAGGTCACTTGGCCCCACTTTCCTTGTTTTAGGGTTAACCCACTTCTAATTTCTCCATTAAATTTATTATTGAAATAATTTATTTTGTATTCACTTTGAATTATAATACACTCATTACTTTAGTTTATTATTTACCTTTTAAAATCTCTTAAACCACTTTGACTACTTTGACCTTTTGGGGCTTCTAGATGACATATGAGGGTCCTCCAACTTCGTAAGGCCATAAATCTCAAACCATGAGGAGTTATGTGACTTTCCACATACCACCAAAAATGGAATGACATGTACTATCCATATATAATAGTATTATCTGAAGATATATCATAACTCATACCATTACCCATCAAACAAACTTGGGTCCATTACCCAAACCTGGGGCCTCCAACTTCTCATGGCCATAACTCTCTAACCGTGAGGATTTATGTGACATTCCACATACCACCACAAATTGCATGACAAGGACTATCCATATAGGATAATTTCCCTGAAAAATTCATTGTCCTTCATCTCATTATTCCACAATTAATCATGGGTTCTCTTACTTCGCAAAGCATCTTCCCGTGAGGGATTTCACCATAAGGGGACCACTTTGAAGTTCATCCATATTTACTTCTTATCAACCATGACAAAAAAATAATGAGTCATATTTACTTTTCTTTTTCAAATAACAATGCAAAGTAAATGCAAAGAAAGAAAGATACCTAAAAAACTAGTTTTGTTTTGCCTTCGAATCAAATCAAAACTAACAAAAGATGCTAAAAGAAACTACAGAATAAGCTATTTGTTTTTTAAATGCAACTCATTTTTATTAAAATTCAAGATAAAAATAAGCCAAAAATGCTTGGAAACATAGAGAGACAAGAGGATTTTTGTTTTTCATAAACAATCTGAGCCTGCAAACTATATAAACCACAAAAAACAGAAGCTTATGGAACTCAGGAACACCTGGGAACCACAAGTTCCCAGTAGAAGAAGGAAAATATTTTGAAAAAATTCTCCAAATCCACAGAGACGCGTGATGTGCACAACCAACCTACATATGTACCCAGGCTGAGTATAAATAAGTACACGTATGTATGCATTTTGTATAGAGAACAAAGTGCATACACCTCTATAAATTTTCAAAAAAAGAAAAGTTTGGACAGACAACTTGGGCAAGGGAAGTTGGTAAGCACATGTAAGGTGACCAGAGACCCAATCTAACTCAGAACACTCAGAAACAACTAAAAATCAAACCAAACCAAGATCTCCCACTAAGATCTTAGAGAGACTCCCAAGTGGAGTCACCAATTATTATATGGGGAAAATTCCCCCTAAATTGGGTCTAAGGAATAGGCAGAGTGATAACCCCCTAAAATACTAACTTATCTTTAATCTACCCCAAAACAATATAGACTAAGTGATAAGAGAGAGGGAAGAGAAGATTAAGAAGAGCACCTTGAATCCTTTATGTTGATGAATACCTATTCCACTTACTTTTTCCTCTTAGATTACATATCTCCTCCCAAAGTTGACCTGCAACAGACCAAGAATGCAACACAACAACATGTTACACATCAAAATTACTCACTTTGATAGTGTCGCAAGTGTTGTCATTACAAAGGTTGCAAGTGTCGCATTTTGCTCACAAGGTCGCAAGTGTCGTATGTTTCTCACAAGTGTCGCAAGAAAGCATGTTGCCATGATGCCTATGTCGTGCCCATAACGACATGAGAAGGACACTTGAAACACCTCAAACATCTGATTTGGAAGAGGAGAAATGAGTCAACAAGCTTGCAGACCTTTTTCCATATGAAAGCACCTCAAAAACTGAGTTTTTGGAGAGGAGCGCTCCCCCTTACACTATCTCGGAGCGCTGGCGCTCCCCATACACTGTCAGGGAGCGTTATAACGCTCCTTGGCCCTTTTGAGGGAGCGTTATAGATTTTGAGAGCGCTGGTTCCCCCTAAAGCTTACTAGGGAGCGCTACAACGCTCTGGTGGCTCTTTTGAGGGAGCGCTACCTATTCTGGGCGGTTGTTAAGCTGTTGAGATGAATGGGGGAAGCAACTTTTCATTCTTGGAAAGCAGTTGAGCTCGAATCCCTGATCAATCCATGATCTTAGGGAAGGTCCTCAACTGAAGGAGGCAAATCCTCAACCTCCCCAAGGATATCTCAAGATTGTTGAGCCTCTCCAAGGCTATATAAGCAGGCCTTCTAATGGTGAAAGGGGGATAGGAAATGTAGAATTACACCAAACTTATGATCTCATAAGTGGTGTTGGAGCTGATAATTGGAGGAAGAATTGAATATGTGAAACTTATGATCTTGGAGGAAACTTGCAGTCAGCCAAAGGAGAGCAATCATTGAAGCTGCTGTCATCCAGGTTGTGGATCGTTTAGGCAAGGGTTAGACGAAGAGGACTTGACGAAGTTGCCGCATTCGCATCTACGATTGTAAGTACTGCTGTCGTTATTCTCATTAATATGACTCGCTTGGCCTGTTTCTTTCTAATTTGTGTCTGATGTTACATGAACTTATCATTCAGTGATAGATCTATTTTTAAGCTAATGTCAATAGAGTAGGAAGTGGTCGTATCTTGTTTTGTCCATAGACCTCAACGAGGAGCAAAGGATTGGAGCGCAACTCGGAGCGTGCAGGGACAAACGTCGGTTAAGAGGTACTTCTGTTACTCTCCCTTCCCATGCATTAGGCTTAGATAGATTCGAAATAAATTCAGTGTCCATGATAAGCACTTTTCTGTCTAGGGTTAAGGTCAAGCCTTACAGATCGATCTACTTGTCCGCAGGCAGATTTTCCTACAACAGAAACTGGCGACTCCGCTGGGGAGATAGCCTCAATTCAAAACCTCTTGTTTGGATTTGTCTCCTCATTGACCTTGTTCTGTCCCTTGATCATTTCAGACCTGGTTTACCCCTCTTTGATTGGTTTCACGAGCTGATTGGCTCCTTGCCTTGTCACTTTCAGCATATTTGTCAAGTTCAGATCCCGATTTTTGAAAATTTTTGACATTTCTGGGACTTTTAGACCCTGGCGCCCCTGGCTTAGTGTTATCAGAGCACCAATTCTTCTTGTATCCCTACACAAAGCGCTATAACGCTCTTTTCCTTTGGCAACAGAGCGCCAGCCTCCTTTGGCCCAGAAACCTTCCAAATTTGCAATTTTTTGGGTTTCTGCCTCTGTGTTCTTCTGCTGAGTGACCTTATGAGTCAATTTTTATTCCTGTTTAATCTTGACATCAGTCTTTCTGAAGGATAAGCACCTTTTTGATTGGATCTTGTAGCCTTCTTCACCGTTTGTCTTTGAATATTCCTGATTGAATGAAGCTTGAAGCCTATGCTCTGTTTTTCCCTTCTCTTCAGTTGAGCAAAACCTTGGTGAAGGTCATCAAAGGCCTATAGAACTCTTCACTCTGCTTTGGGTCCAGGTCCTTATTCTTTGATTTTGCTTTTTGGGTGTTTAGCTTTTGTTTTCTCTTTGATTGTTTCCTTTCATTCGCTTTTTCGTTTCGATTGCTACAAAGGGTGTATTGTTTGTGTGTTTTTGCTTATGCTAGTTTGGTTCTCATTCATACCAAGAAGAT
>WSFP011431208.1:0-21619 GCA_009831015.1 Picea engelmannii | reverse complement strand
CCAATGTGTTCAGAGCATATTAATTAGCCAAAAATGATTATTCAATCACAGAAAACAAACATAGGCTCACCGAACCATGTCCTCCATCAAAGAGGGCTTCAAGCTCCCTGGAGCTTGCTGAAACTTCAATGGTGAAAAACTTGCAGAAGAAGTCTTCAAATGGCCTTGAAAACAACACCAATGGACCCATCACGTCCAAAAACCCCTAGCTGGGCTTTTACGGCACCTCAATCGGCCAAAAGATGAAGAAGTTAGGCCTCCTCCATTTTCCTCCTTCAAGCTTTCTGAAACTGGTTCGCCAAAACACACCTCTGTGTGCATGAACCAAGAACACGCTCCAAAATGCGCGTTAAAACCTGGCACCGAGCGGTTCCGAAAAATGGTCCAAACTGTAGGACGGTTAGGGCGCCTCCAACCCCTAACCACCAAGCTCTTGGGCACATGTTTCTACATATGACCACGCGCAAAATCAAAAGGGGTTAATCGTTTGTAGGCAAATAAGACCACGCCACATGGCGGGTCGTTTGAACCGTTCAAACCAAATTTAAACCGCGCCATTGAACAAAGGTCATATGTTAAAGTAATGGAACCATTGGTTAATTGAAATACCACCGCGCGCAATTTAACAAATGTATAGTGGTCACATGTATTGGTGATATGACTGCGGGTTTTACCGTTCACAACGCGCGCCAATATATATATAATAGTCATATATAAATGGTGTATAACCGGGGTTTAAACCATATAAAATCCACCCGCGCTCCATTCTGCGTAGTATATGGTCATATGATAATGCGCATAGAACCGGAGTCGGGGCTAAGCCCTGGCCCGACCCCCCATCGTTTACAACCAATTTCAAATTCAAATATTTTAAAAGTCGTATGACTTACACGAATCAACGCGTGGCACGTTGGTGGGTTGGCCTTTGTTAAAGCTTTCAATGGTGGAGAGAGGTCCGAGGGTGGAACCCCACGGACCCATAAATTTTTTAATAAACCATTCAATCGACCCAGAGCCAATAAACGGGTGCCACGTGGCAGTCGTTGATTGGGCCACGTGGCACCCTACCATACGCCAAAAATGATGCCACGTGTCGCTAACAGATTCGTCCAACTGCCATCTACTCAGAAGCCGCCACTTCATCACTGTACGGTCATCGTACGGACTGTATGGACATGCCACGTCACCACTGTATGGACAGGTACAGTCAACATCAAATTTTTGCCTGTTTGGCTCGGCGAACAGATCGCGATATCTTCTCCATATAGACTCCGTTTGAGAAAGTAAATATACCTCCGAAATCAGGAAGACGAGACGGACGCAATGGCACCGTTTTCGTCGCATTCCGAGCACTTTGAAAATTGAGCAAAATTTGACCCCCTGGTCCAGATTTTGATCATTCCTCTCATGTAATTTTCTTGACTCATAACATACAACATGCTCATTTTGCACAAGGACTCCACCGAGCCCTTCCTTGCATGCATCAATGCACAAAATGAAATATTTATCTGGGTCCACAATCTTCAAGATTGGTGCACTTGTCAAAATGTCCTTCAGCTGTTGAAAACTCTCTTCACATTTGGAAGTCCATTAAAATTTCACTCCCTTCTTTTGCAAGGAAGTAATTGGACTTGCAATCTTTGAAAAACCTTTTATGAATCTTCAGTAATAACTTGCAAGTCCCATAAATGATCCGACTTCTATAACATTTCTTGATGTTGGCCATCCTCTAGTGTCCTCTATATTCTCAGGATCAACTGCAATCCCATCTGCTGAAATAATATGACCCAAGTAATGAATCTTCCTTTGATAGAATATGCACTTACTTAACTTGGCATACAATCTCAAAATTTGTAATACCATCCTTAAATGTTTCTCATGTTCCTTCTCTGTCTTTGAGTGGATGAGTATATCATCCAAGAAAACAATTACAAACATGTCTAGGTACTCCTTGAACACTCCATTCATTAGACACATGAAAACAACTGGTGCATTTGATAGCCCAAATGGCAACACCACAAACTTGTAATGTCCATAACTTGTCTTGAATGTTGTCTTGATGATATATTCTTCCTTTATTCTCACTTGATGATAGCCTGAACTCAAGTCAATATTGGAAAAGATTCTTGCACCTTTTAGCAGATCAAATAGATCATCAACCCTCGACAAAGGATATTTGTTCTCTATGGTAACCTTATTTAGCTATCTAAAATCAATGCACAACCTTAAGGTTCCATCCTTAATTTTCACAAAGAGAAATGGGGCAACCCAAGGTGACACACTTGGGTGCATATACCCCTTCTTTAATAGTTCTTCAAGCTTCATTTGTAGCTCTTTCAACTTTGGTGTGCCCATCCTATAGGGAGTCTTGGATACAAGGGCAAATCCTGACACTAAATCAAGGGAGAAATCAATGTCTCTCTTTGGTGGAAACCTTGGAATCTCCCTAAATATATCATGAAATTCCTTCAAGACCAAATGGTCTTCAAAACTTGGCATTTTTTCCTTGGACGCCTCTTCCATATGGGTTGCAAAAATATGGCATCCCTTCTTGAAACTCTTCTTCAGTTGCATGGAAGAAATTTATCTAACAACTACAGTCCTTGGGATACCTTGAACCTTCCCTTCCTTCCCTTCCTCATCAAGTAACATGATTGTCTTGTCATAACAATCTAGGACAACACGATGCTTGTCCAACCAATCCATACCAATCCGATAGTCATATGACTCAACTGGTATGATTTTCAAATCTACTTTTGTGTTGAGTCCATTCATGTCTATTGGACATTCTTTAACCAACTAATTGATCCTTCTCTTAGCCCTTGTGGCTAGCTAAACCAACCAAGAATTCCCATGATTGATTTTTTGCAAGTGAAATCTTTCAACAAGGTTAGGATCTATGTAACTATGGATAGCTCCAGAATAAATTAACATTGCTATGGGTTGGTTATCGATCTTACCTTCTACTTCAATCATGAGATATTAGTATTGTTATTTCTTGTTGTCCAAGGCCGCATAAATCCTTGGCATACTTAGTCCCATGTCTTCAATTGTATCAACCTCTTGAATATTGTGAAAAATCCTCATCCTTTCTCCTTTGTGAGGGAAATCCCTATACAATTGGTCTCCCTCACATCCCCAACATTTTATTGGTTGTTGTCTTGGCCTTTTACCAAAAGAATCTGCCATCTTGGGCTCATTTTGGGCTAACTGTCCTTGCTGATATGATTGAGATTTGTTCTTGTGAAAATGTGGCTTAAAACCTTTCTTCCTTTGCTCCATATTATCCTTCATCTTTCCATTCCAAGATTTTTGGAAAGTTGGCCTCCCTCTACTCTACCCATAAAGGTGCTTTTCCTTCCTTATGGCCTCCTCCAAAGTCCCAAGGTTATCATAATGTATCTTATCACTATAGAAAGTAGGTATCCCACTTAGAAACCTTTGGATTTTAACCTTTTCATCCTTTATGAATCTAACATACTTAAGCAATTCAAAGAATCTCCTCTCGTATTCCTCCATTGTCATGCTTCCCAATTTGAGTTCAAATAACTCTTTCATATTCTTATCATAATAGTGCTCTGACATGTATTTCTATTGGAAATATCCCTTGAACTATCTCCATAAGACCTTCTTCTCCTCAAGGTGCTTAATTTGCTTAAGTTGATCCCACCACATGTGATGTAGGAGCATATTCCAAAGTCAATTTAGTATTTGATCTCTAGAAGGTCTTAGGAATTTGTGAGAGGAAGTTGGGTTCCTGATTGTTGTAGAAGCTTGTAATTTCTTTTACTTTCCTAGTTCTAGAATAGTTCCAAGTGTGTTCAAGAAGAAATCATTTTTCCATGTAATTTAACAACTATGTTTGTTTTAGGTAGGGAGTTAGATAATCTAGGGTGAACTGTTTGGATTTAGTCCTATTCAAGGAAACATATCAAGTTGTTATTGGAATAATAAGAGTTTTGTTTGGGTTTGAAGATAAGATCTAATTTATGTGATTGGGATCCAACTTATTTAACTTGTATAAATAAAATCCACCAGGCATGAAAACACAGAGAAATGGGAGTTGTGGAACTAATGAGAATTAAAGTTTGTCAATGGATATTATTTTTTGTTCATATCAACAATTTAACGAGTGGTTTACTTCCTAGCTCGATTCTTTATTCATTTTCAATAATCCTTCTCATTCATCAAACCAAAGAGGACAATTTTTATGCACAGGGAGTTTGCAGAGATTAAATATTACTGTGGAAATCAGTTGCATGATTTTAGATTAACAGACTTCTAATTGTAGCGAGTTCCTAAATCTGGCGGAACCACTATCTATAGTGGCATCATTAATCTGACCGATCTTCAAAATTTTGTGTTAATAAATTGTTTGTTAGTTTTTCCCCAATGGGTTGGTGAAGTTGTATAGATCGGTGACCTGGTTGAACGAGAATAACTGGTGGCTGGTGTAACTAGCACCCTGACTTCCTATTACTAAAGTAGTGCTATGTGGAGGTTTACCACCCGGTGCCTAGTGGTCCAATATATGTTCGATGGTCTGGTTAAGCACTTTGGTAGATGATAAACTTGCCTGATTGCCTGATGCTTTGGTGGGTCCAATACCCAGTGCTCTGGAAAGTCCGATATCCAATAATCCGATGATTCCGATATCCAGTCGATAGAACAATCAATTCATGATATTTTTGGTGTTAATTGACGAGAAAACCTGTAAAATTTCAGAATTAAGTGGAATGAGCAGAGTTTATTGGTAAAAAAAAGTGAAGTTGATCTGGATTGACGTTAGTTTCGGTAACAGAGAAAAATCCAACAAAGGATAAGAAAAATTGAGAGATGGAATTCAAAATTAGAGGAGAAAGAGTTTGAGGCCGAGGTCGAAGAGGAAAACCTGTTGTGAATGCATAAGTGATTGAAGAGACAAGGAATCTTCAGGCATGGTTGGAAGCTATAGAAGATGCCCAACGAAGAGGTGTCGACATAGGAGATGTCAACGAGAGAGAAGAAGAATCTTTAGAAGAAGAAGCAGATCCTGAAGAAGAAGGTGTTGAAGAAGGATTGGCTAGAGCTATCATGGGAGTAAGCTCCAGACCAAATATTGAGGTGCCAATGTATGGAGGAAATTTAAACGTGGATGAATTGATGGGCTGGATTAGTACTATGGAAAAGTGCTTCGAGTATGAAAATGTAGCAAATGAAAAGAAGGTAAAGTTTGTTGTAATAAGGATGAAAGGACATGCATTGCTCTGGTGGGATGGAGTACAAGATGAGAGGAAAAACAAAGACAAGACAAGAATCAAAAGTTGGGACAGAATGGTAGAAAAATTGAAATGTAAGTTCATGCCCCGAGATTATCAACTCAATATTTTTAGGCAAATGAAAAATTTGAAGCAGAGAGGTATATCAATTAAAGAGTACATTGAATAGTTTTATAGATTGAATATTAGAGATGGTCACATAAAATAAAATCCAGAAAAAATTGTGAGATATCTTAATGGACTAAGATATGAGATTTATGATAGAATTGGCATTTTATCTCCTAATACCATTGATGAAGAATATCTTTTTTCTCTTAAGGTAGAGGAAAAGTTGGTAAGGAATAAAAATCAAAGAGGAAGAGGTAGGAGTCCAACAAAAGGCAAAGGAAAACAAAGTGGCAGAGGAATGTTTCCTACTCAAAATGAAGAAGCCAATAGTTGACATCAACAAGAACTATCACCAAGAGGTGGTGATTTTATAGGAAGACAATCTTATTAAAGAGGTAGGGGTTCTCTCATCATATGTTTTAGATGCAATAATTTTCGGCATAGATCTTATAAGTGTCTAGAAAACACTTCCACAAGTAGAGGAAGTGAAAATGTTGTGCAGGATTGGAAAGAAAGAGTGGAGTCACCTGTGCATGAGAATGCACCAAAGGTTGGAGAGTCCTTACCGATGAAGAAATATTGTTGAAGCCAATCAAATAAATTAAAGAACCTGCACATAGGAATACACTCTTCATAACTGTATGTAAAAGCAAAGGTAAATGTTGTAAACTCATTATTGAGAGTGGTAATACTATTAATTTGGTGTCTACAGAAATGGTTGAAAAATTGGCTTTGAAGAAGACAATATATCCTGTTCCCTACAAAGTTTCATGGTTGCAAAAAGGACATTAGTTGTTGGTGAACGAACAATATGGAGTGGAGTTTCAGATTGGAAGCTACAAGGACAAGGTACTTTGTGATATTATGCCTATGTATGTGTGTCATATTTGGTTAGGTAGACCTTGGGAGTATGAGAGGAAGGAAATACATGATAGAAATAACAACACATTCAATTTTGATAAGGACGAGGAGAAGCATACACTCTTACCATTAAAAGATGAAGGTGCACTTGAAGAAATCAGTCTTAAGGTGCCACTGATCAGTGGAAAATAATTTCTGCAAGAAACTAAAAATGAGGAGGTGCATTTTTTTTTGGTTGGTAAGCTCAAGTTAATTCTCACCAGCACAAATTTAAATGATCTGCCTGAAGAAATTCAAAATTCGTTGGATGAATTTGTTGATATTGTGGTTGATGATTTTCCAAGTGAGTTACCTCCATTAAGAAGCATCAACCATCACATAGATTTGATTCTAGGGACTAACCTTCTAATAATGCAACATATCGAATGAATCCAAAGGAGAATGAGGAGATTAAAAATCAAGTACAAGAGTTGCTGGACAAGGGTCTAGTCAGAAAATGTTTGAGCTCATGTGCTATTCCTACAGTTTTAAGTCCAAAGAAATATGGAGGATGGATAATGTGTATAAATTCTAGTTCCATAAACAAAATCACAATCATGCACACATTTCCATTACCCCATATTGATGATTTGTTGGATTGTTTGAGTGGTGCTAAATATTTTTCAAAACTGTATTTGAAAAGTGGGTATCATCAAATAAGAGTTAGAGAATGGAATTAATGGGAGACAAATTTTAAAACAAATGATGGATTGTATGAATGGTTGGTAATGCCTTTTGGACTCACAAATGTCCCTATAACTTTTATGAGGTTGATGAATGAAGTGCTCAAAGATTTTATTGGTAAATTTTTCATAGTTTACCTAGATGATATTCTGGTCTATAGTTAGTCTAGAGAAGAACATTTGAAACACCTCGAATTGGTTTTAAATAAATTGCAGAAAGAAAAGTTGTTAATCAATTAAAAAAATCATAGTTTTGTGAATACATAGTTGGTTTATTTCGGTTTTGTGATATCAAGAGATGGCTTGAAGATGGATCAAGAGAAGGCGAAGGCTATTATAAATTGGCCTACCCCAAGGAATATTTTTAAGGTAAGGAGATTTCATGGTTTGGCAAGTTTTTATAGGAAATTTATTAGAAATTTTAGTGGGATATGTGCTCCAATTATGGAAACAATTAAAGGGGACAAACAATCGTTTAAATGGATAGAGGCAACTGATACAAGATTTATATTATTAAGGAAGACAATTACAAAACAACCAATTTTAACATTGCTAGATTTTAATAAGCTCTTTCAAGTTGAATGTGATGCAAGTGGGACTGCAATAGGATATGTTCTAAGTTAGGAGAAGAAACATGTAGCTTACTTTAATGAAAAATTAAATGACGCCAAACAAAAATATTCTTCATATGATAATTTTTTTTATGCCATTGTTCAATCATTGAAGAAATGGATACATTACCTCATGCCTAAGGAATTTGTTCTTTATACTGATAACCATGCCTTGCAATTTATTAACAATCAAGCTAAATTAAATCACATGCATGTTAAGTGGGTTGAATTTTTGCATAATTTTACCTTTGTTATCAGACATATAAGTGGGAAATCAAATAAGGTAGCATATGCATTAAATAGAGAAAATTTAATCTTGCATGAGTTTCAAGTGAATGTCTTATGATTTGATGAATTGAAAGAGATGTATAAGGATGATGTAGATTTTAAAGATGCTTATGCATCTTGTGAGAATCCAATGAGTAGAGACATGAGTCCATGGTTAGAGTATATGATACATGAAGGCTTATTGTTTAAAGACATGAAAATATGCATTCCAAGATGTTCAATGAGAGAAAATTTGCCGAAGGAAAAGCACAGTGGAGGATTATCACGACATTTTGGACAAGACAAAACATTTTCTGAAATAAGTGCATTTTATTTTTGGCTTGGTATGCAAATTGATATTAAGATATTTGTTGAAAGATGTAAGGTTTTTCAGTATGCAAAGGGAAGGAATCATATGGTGGATTGTATCATCCATTGCCAATCCCAAGCAGACCATGGGATTATGTAAGTATGTAATTTGTGTTAGGATTGCTAAGAACTCAACAAGGTAATGATTCAATTTATGTGGTTGTTGATAGATTCTAAAAAATGACACATTTTATAGATTGCTCAAAGACGAGTGATGCAACCAATATTGCACATTTGTTATTTAAAGAGGTTCTTAGACTGCATAGATTGCCAAAAATCATTATTTTTGAGAGAGACACAAAATTTGTGGGTCATTTTTAGAGAAATTTATGGAAAACAATAGGAATCAATCTCAACTTTGTTGCAACATACCACCCATGGGCTGATGGACAAAAAAGGTGGAAAATAGAAGTTTAGGAAATATTTTAAGATGTCTAGTAGGTGAATATCCCAAATAGTGGGATTAGGTACTTGCACATGTAGAGTTTTCATATAATGATTCACCCAATAGAAGAATAGGGTTAATTCGATTTCAAATTATGTATAGAATGCATCCAAGAGGAATTTATGAATCAAGAAATTTAGGCAATCAAGAAATGAGAAGTGTTGACAATGAAGATTTTGTAGTAAGTATGAAGGAATTGCAAGAAAGAGTCAAGCAACAACTACATGACAACAACAACAAGTACAAACATAGAGAAGACATGAAGAAAATACAGTTGGATTTTGAAGTTGGAGACTTGGTTATGGCACACCTCAAAAAATAAATATTTCCTAGAGGGGAATGCAACAAACTATAACTTAAAAAGATTGGACCATGTAAAGTGTTGAGGAAATTTTCCTCAAATGCTGATGAAATAGAACTTCCAAATAACATTGGAGTTTCTCCAATTTTTAATGTATCAGATTTGTACCCCTTCAAGGAAGCAACAAATAGTTTAACAACTGCACCTGTTAATGACAAAACTCAGACCATTGAATGGGAGAAACAACTACCTACAACACATCAGAAGCAAATTGAATCAGTTTTGGACAAAAAGGTAGTAAATAAGACAACGGGTAAATATTACTTTCAGTACTTAGTCAAGTGGAAAGGACAACCAATTGAAGATGCCGTATAGATGACAACAACAAAAATTTCTAAATGTGGTGCAAGTATTGAAGAACTCCTAGAACAAAGCCCAAGAACATGTCTTTTCTTCCTCAGGAGTATGATGTAGGAGCATATTCCAAAGTCAATTTAGTATCTGACCTCTAGAAAGTCTTAGGAATTTATGAGAGGCAGTTGGGTTCCTCATTGTTGTAGAAGCTTGTAATTTCTTTTATTTTCCTAGTTCTAGAATAATTCCAAGTGTGTATGAGAATAAATCATTTTTCCATGTAATTTATCAACCATGTTTGTTTTAGGTAGGGAGTTAGATAATATAAGGTGAGTTGTTTGGATTCGATCCCATTCAAGGAAACATATCAGGTTGTTATTGGGATAATTATATTTTTGTTTGGGTTTGAAGATATGATCCAATTTCTGTAATTGGGATTGATCTTCTCTTGTATAAATAAAATCCTCCTGGCGTGAAAATGCATAGCAGTGGGAGTTGTGGAAGTAATGAGAGTTAAAATTTGTCAATGAATATCAGTCGTTGTTCACATTAGATATTTAACAAGTGGTTTACTTTTTATCTCAACTCTTTATTCATTGTCAATGATCCTACTCATTCCTCAAACCAGAGAGGACAATTTGTATGCATAATGAGCTCGCAGATATTAAATCTTCTTTTGAAAATCAATTGCAGGATTTTAGTCTAACAAAATTCTAATTGCAACGAGTTCCTAAATATGACAGAACCACTATCTATAGTGGCATCACTAACCAGACCGATCTTCAAACTTTTGTGTTAACAAATTGTGTGTTAGTTTCTCCTCGGTGGACCGACGAAGTTATATAGCTTGATGATCTGGTTGAACGAGAGTAATCAGTGGATGGTGTAACTAACACCATGGTGTCCGGTTACTAAAGTATTGCAGTGTGGAGGTTTACCATCTAGTGCTCGGTGGTCTAATATAACCGGTGCCCAATGGTTTGGTCAAGCACTTCGACGGGTGAGAAATTTCGCCAGTTGCTCGATGCTTTGGTGGGTCTGATACCTGGTGCTCTGGCGATTTCGATACTTGATACTCCAGTGACTCCAATATCTAGTTGATAGAATAATTAATTGATGGGATTTTTTGTGTTAATCGACGAGAAAACCTGTAAAATTTCAGAATTAAGTGGATTGAGCAGAGTTTATTGGTAAAAGGAGTGAAGCTGATCCGAATTGACCTTAATATGGTTGCTTTTTCTTGAAGGTGGTAGGTTGCATATATGTTTCCTACATTTGATGGGTAATCATGTAGCTATAAATATTTCCTCATTCCCAACAACTAGGCTTCAACCTCTTCTCCCTTTCTATGCTCTCCATCAAAAGTCATTGGCTTTAGTTTCCTGAGTTCACCTTGTAAAATATTTGACTCATGTCTTCTCCTCTACCTTCTGACAGAGGACACACTTGGGATGCTCTATGGCCCTGAATATGAATGAGATATTCCAATTGATTTACCTAGAGAATGATGATGTCTTCTCACACTCCTTGAATGCATGTCATCCCTCTAATCATCCCTTCTATCATGGGATTTGGATGCTTGTCTAGCACTAGCTACTTGCTTTTAGCCATAATATTTATTGACATGATTCTACAACATATTTAAACCCTGTACTATCTCTTCATAAGTCCTCATCATCCTTTCATTATCTTCCCTATAGCTTTGCACTTCTCTATGTAGGCTTCTCATTGTTTCATCCAATTCCACAGGCTCCACCTTGCTTCTTCTTCCATTGGAATCAATCTCAACATTTCCCATGTTGACATGTAGCCCTCTAATCTCATATTCATGGTTGTAAGACTCTTGGGCATCCTCCATATCTCTATTTCTCATATAGGAACTAAATATTCCCTCCTATACCTCTAAATCTGCAAGAAAATGTGCATACAACAATTGTTGTTAGAATTATATAAGCTTTGTTTCACGCTCATAATATCTCGTTGGAAAGATCTGACCAATTTATTTCATTTTAAGCAACATAGATGATGTGTACCAAAGGTACACATAATTATCTTAATTTTGACTACCTGGAAATGTTGTTTAGGCCCTCAAAATGCCCTTGCAAGTTGATGACCTTCAAAATCTAAAATTTAGAAAATTGATTGATTTAATATTGTAACAGTCTGTTGATCTGACCTGTGCTTGATCTTGGAAATCCAATTGACATGGCATGGTATGTGTTTGTTGAGTCCACATGTTATTCCTTGATTCAACCATGTCGTCATCCATTGTTCTCCTCCATCTGCATCGACCAAACCTTCCACAAGCCTATCATGCTCTCCTTTGCAAACTCTTCCCATCGGAAAATCATGTATCATGTTATAATTTTTTCCCGCAACCCACGACCTGCAAGTCTATCAAGCTCCCCTTTGTGGAATTTTCCCCAAAGAATATCAAAAGAAAATAATTAATATTTTCTTTTGACATGCAACCCACAATCCTATCGATATTTTCCTCATGGAATTTTTCCCATGGAATGTCAAAAGCACGTAATTAAGATTTTCCCACGACTCGTAGCCCACAATCCTATCAAGCTTTTCCTCGCAGGATTTTCCCCATAGAATTTCAAAAGAACGTAATTAATATTTTCTTGCAACCTACCAGGTTTCTCCTCATGGAATTTTCTCCGCAGAATGTCAAAAGGATATAATTAAGGTTTTCCTGTGACCCACGACCATAAGCCTATCAAGATTTTCCTCACAGACTTTTCTCTGCAGAGTGTAACTTAACCTTACATCATTATTTTCCACGATCTTTTCTTCGTGAAGCTTCTTCTCATGAGCTTTCTGGACCATCGATCTTCGATATCAAATTGATCTCAATTGTTGGTTCACCAAACTACTCCAAAATTCTTTGAGCCTCCCTAGACCCACAAACAAATCTCGACTGTTGATTCTTAGAAATCAAGTGATATTGACCATTGATCCATAAACTCTATTCCACAACCTCTGCCTTTTGCCACCATGGAAATTCCAGTATGTACCCTATCAGTCCATGTCATAGTATGATCCACGTCATCGCTATACTCAATTTTTCAAAAATCCCCCAAAATTATAAATTTAGAGAATTTTATAATTCTCTAAAATTTATCTTCCATGAACTTGGAATTTAAACCAAGCGAGAATGAATCTCGACCATTGATCACCAAGTTGAATGTGATCTAGGCTGTTAATTTCACTAACTCCTCAATTGCCATTCAAATGCAAAATCCGACCTTCCAAACCAAATTTAACTTTGCAACCTACATATTGATGCCATCAATCATCTGTTTGACAACTCCAAGGTAAAATAAACTTGATTTCATCCATAAATCTGGGGATTTCATTCGATTTCAACATTTCCCCCCAAATCTGTCACAGATCCAAAATCTGTAATAACAAATTTTTCCAAATTCACATTGATCCTCAGCCTATACAAGCCTGATGTTGAACCTTAGGCTCTGATACCAATCCATAACGTCCCACTACTAAACCTATAAATATTTCTTATACCATTGATTTAAAAACGACACATCATGCTAAAATTCCCATACATTTAATAACAATAATTTAAACATGAATGCATCTAATTAAACATACACAACCACATGTAATTTCTGAAAACACAGAGTTTATGCACAACAATATAAACCCATAATATAACTAAGATACAAGATAAACACTTATATTTTTATAATATTTGTACAACTAGCTGTAGGGGACAAAAATTCCACCCAACAATTGACTTGTTGTTCCAAATCTCAACAACAAGTCAACCCTGAGCTAGGGCTAGGAATCCATAGAAGAGGTGTCTCTCCACAGTCCACTCACAACTTAGTTTTCCCACAACCCAATGGTTTTCCCTATAGCTATCCCAACTCCTGCTCTCTTCCTCTCAACCTTCTCGACTGAAGGAACGTACCCGCTTTTCTGCAAGCAGTCTCTCGAGTTGTAGCACTCTTTTATTAGGGATTCCAACATAGGTTGGCCAAGAATATCTCTGCTAGGGACTCCAGGTATTTCAACTATGAGGGAAATCTAACAGTAAAAATATTGCTACTCTAGTGAAAACCCTCACACAGGGAGTTCACTCTATAAGCCTGACAACCTGCCTCTTCTACAAGCCCGACAACTTACTTCTTCAGCCTTCAACAACTCCAAACAACTACTAACATGTACAACCTTGTTTCCTCCAAGCTCCAACACTTTTTTCCTTCTTGGTGTCCCCCAAAATCTGCCTATAAAGAAACTCCCTTCCTATCCCATACAAATTTCCTTCTCTTTCCCCCCTTCCATGACTCACACTCTTCCCTAAAATGATTGTACTTCAGTCCCATGCTCCCAATAACTATGGGATGTGACCTCAAAACATTAAAATCAAGAAAAAGGTTTTGGATTTAATTCATGAATAAAAAACCCCTTATACCCCTCCTCTCTTATGGATAACTCAACTCCCATATCTATGTCCATGTCCACCTGCAACTGGCATCACATTTTTTTATTTATAAAAACTGGATATACAAGTTCACATATTACATCGCTTGGCCCATAGCCACATATCATATCTACATTATATATTACTAAATTGGGGATCATAGCGGTGATGTTATAGGAACCCCCAACACCATGACTATGAACAACCCACCAACTATCAATGCCCCAACCAAATTGTAACAACCTAGTTTTTATCCTAGGAAATGTAATGTAATGTATACATGTGATTCAAGTTGTGTGCATAGCCCCTTTATGAAGCCTCAATTCAATATGATCCTTGGCAAAGTCTAGCATATTTCTTATAGAGTTCAGAGAGAGAGAAAGATACCTTTATGCTTCTTCTTTCTAAGATCTTCACAATTTTTTTAGTAGTACCTCAGATGTATGGAAGAGTAGTTCCATGATTGACTCCTTCTAAGTCCTAATATCAACCAGGCTCACAGTTTCAGTATCTGAGACACTTCTAATGATATCGATAGCTTCACCAATCAAAATTTTTGTGAAGATGGAGACTACATCAAAACATACCAATATATCATTCTCATTAGTCTTCCACTCCTTCAACAAATTTACCAAATGTGTAGAATCCTTAATAAAAGAAGAAGTGCCTCCTACAAGAGGTTTGAGTTTTCTCGCCAGATGTTTTTCCAGCTCATAAGTGGGAGACCCTGTTGTGTTGAAAATAGGCCTCAACATGATGCCACTCTTACCTATTTTTGGAAAACCTTAAATGCGTGAAATTATTGCATTATTAAGGATTCAACTCTTTTTAAAATTGTCATCCATAGAAGAATTCTTTATTTCTAAAGAGATATTCTTTATAATTTTGTTCATGGTATCTTTCTACACCTTCCTATAGTTTCCATAGGCCAGATGCTCACTCATTTTTGGTTGTATTCATTGGTCTTAAGAATCATTGTCACATTACCTTTGTCTACCTTCATACTGTAATATTCCTACTATCCCTTAACGTTATAAGAGAAACAACCTCTTCCTTAGATATTTTTCTTCTTGGAGGTTTGACATTCTTGAGAATGATTGCACATTCTTGAGAATGATTTCACATTCTTCGTGCATATCCTCACCTATATTATATGACATGTTTTTAATAGTGTCTTCAACGTTGCATATGATGTCTTCAAAGGGAATGTTTCTCGGAGACACAACAAAATTCAGTCCCTTCTCCAACAATCAAATTGTGGATTCATCCAACATTATCCTTGCCAAATTGATGATGTATATCTTATTCTCACTGGAAACAGGTCGTTGTTTTCTATTCAAGCATTCATTAGAGAAACATGGAGCTCAATCAAAACTAGGTTAAAAGAGAACATTTTAGATATACAACATGGAAGGATCAAGAAATCTGCCATTGTTGAACATTCTCATACCTCTAGTCACCACATATGTTTGGAGGATTCAAGAGTGTTAACAAAAATCCCTCATTAATACAAAAGAAAAATAAGGGAGGCATTGGATATCAAGAGATTTGATAATAATATCAACCATGATGATGGTTTAAAATTGAAGGAAGCATGGAAACCTATTGTGCGTCATATAACAATAGTTCAACCTCCTTAAAACTTCTCAATACACGACTCAATATGACCTTAAATATTGAGTTATTACTCCTTGAATGATTTCATAGTAATAACATTATTGTTGGATAAGGAGAAAGCATGAGCTAGTTTAGTTCTCATGAGGATGGACCTACTTTAGGGTTTGAAACATTGAGTTAAAACTCACATCTTAATGCAGATTTTCATTATATTCCAACAAAGTTTCCCAATTTTATTTTTCTCATACTATTGGGAATGAACAATTGATTGAAGAAAATGAGTTTAAGAAGATAACTAGATAGTTAAAAGAATCATTCTTCAAGGTTCTAGACTACGAGTTACCATTTTTAATTGAAGAAATTATGGCCCTACTGATAAGTGGCTATTATAGTTAAAAGAGGAATACATTTATCCTAGAGACTCATAACATTTTGGACAAATTAGAAGTATGATTGTTAGAGTGTTATGGTCATGGTTCAATTACCATTTAGATGGTGAGAATCACTATCTCCAAGTATTTGGAACCCCCAACACCTAAAATGACCATGAACAAGCCACCAATTATTAATGCCCAATCAAATGCTAAAACACTACACCAAGAAAATACCTTAGGTACAAATATTAAAGAGATTGCAAAGGATTTGAGATACACTAGATACACTTCCACTACACAATATTGTGTTAATCCCCTTATTTTTTTGTTCTTTCATGTTGTGGTCTTTCTTCTTCTTCTTCGAATTTCCATGTCATTTTAGTTGCTATGCTTGGTTTGCTTTATTTATTAGGCATGCTACTATTGGACATGCATGTTAGCATGACCTTCAAAAAAATCTTGGTTGGTGTCTCCTTATAGGGAAATGACATTAAAGCTTTTTAGGTTTAAAATCTTTTCTTTCTTCATGTTCTTTTGAGAAGACATTGATATAAATTTTTGACATTGTTTTTTCTCTATTATCATGAATGCAAATAGCTATTCAAATTTTAGGAGTGTAGGAGTATGTACTTTAAATGCTGCTAAATGATCATAATGGGGATTTTCCCTATGTTTATGAGTTTATTTCTACTTTTTGCTACTGGTGTGTTGTTATTTTTTTGTTGTTAAATTTATTTTTTCTTCCATTTAATACAATTTGTTTTTTGGGTTTTATACAAAGGTTAACACATTGCTCCTAAGGGCATTAGGTAGAGAGAATACACTTTGTTGTTAATATAGAAAGTGATAGATAGTGATGGAATTGTCTAAATGTTCTTTGATTTGGTAGATTTTAGTTGTATATTCACCTTTTTTAGTCATGGTGTGACTGATTTTGGTAGTATATAGCTCCATTTCGTAAAAAAATTAAACAACTTCAATAATGATTCTTCGCCAAACAACTTCGATAATAATTCTTGGCCAGATATCCTAGTTAGTATAGAAAGTGATAGAGAGTGACTCATGGTAAAGTAAGGAAAAAATCCACATGTTTTCGTATTCATGATAATATCCCTTTCACATGTTTTTTCAAAAGTGCCCAATAAATTAAGTTAAATATACTTAACATTTATGTATTTTGAAATTGTTTTTATCATATAAATACTTCTTTATGTCGAGTCAAAATGAAAAAAAAAGGTGTTTTCTATAGAAGACATAAAGTTTGGGGTTAAGCGACTTGCAAAAGGGAAAGCTACGGACATTGAAGGCTACCAAGATTAAATTTTAAAAATTGGAGGGTCTATCCTCATCCCTCACATACACAAGATCTTCGATTTAGAAATCAAGCATGGATTCCCAAAACCCTAGACTCAAAGCCTCATTGTACCTATTTTAAAGAATGGGGATAAAAACAATCTCTCTAATTATAGTATTATTATGATTAACCCCATTTTAGCCAAGCTATACAAAAGTACTTTAGAAAAGAAGATCAACATATGGCTAGAGAGCCATGAAAAAAGTGTTAAAGGCCATGTCGGGTTTAGAGGTGATCCAGGGTGATATTGGTGGCCACCCACCTATTCCAACTGGCTCATCTTGACAATTTTTCAGTTTGACAGTTTTTTCCTAATTTTCGGGTCCTGAACTTCCGAGGCCATTTTGAGGCCCTAAACAACGTTTTTAGGGCTTGACACATTTAGACTAATGATAAAGTTAGAGTCTGACGACATAATGTGTAGTACTCATATATACCTTTCCAACGAGCTATCATGTGCCTAAAACGAAGATCGTATGCAAAAGTTACGACCCCAGGAACTTGATGTACCAACTTACCCCAACGAGGCCCACATGACTCTTGGCGCTTCATCTCCTAGGGTTAGGTTTTTGGATGTATAGGGTTTTCGAATTCATGTTTATTGCATTTAAATGATTTTAGAAGCCTCATTGTACTCATATTCTTGCGAATGAGTGCAACTGTCACATCTCTTCTTAGAGATAACCTGCCACCATTCTAGCAAGCTTGTTTATGGCTGCATTTTACAATTTAAACATTTTTCTTTATTAATAGAAGCCAAGTTTTACTATATCTCTGTAATTTCTCATTGAATCTATATACATTAATAATAGAGATCTATATTCATTTCGTTCTGCTCATAAAATCCGGATCAAGAGGCTATCATTCAACTGTGGACCACCTTGTTACACTTAGGATCATTGCGAAGGAGTGTTGCAATAATAAAACCAATATCCTTTGTTGCTTTGTTGATTTAAAAAAAATCTTTTGACACAATGCCCAAGACTAACCTTTGGAAAAAGGTTAGAAGAGATACAAGTTCCTTTCGAGTTGAGAGATTTCATGGTAAGGTTGTATGAGAATGTTGTTGCCAAGTTTAAGAACACTGAGGGCTAGTCAAAAGAAATTAACGGTAATGTAGGAGGCAAGGAAGGTTGTACCCTGTCCCCTACCCTTTTTGGCATATATATTGACAATTTAGAAGATTGTTTGGAAGGTGTAGGTTGTGTTGGCTCAACTCTCTTGGTATAGTTATCATCCTTCTTCTTTACACCAATGATATTGTTCTTATGGCAAGGAGTCCCTATGACCTCAGTAAGCAACTAAGAATCCTCAAGAACTTCTACTCTAGTATGAGTTGTGACCACTGACAAAATGAAAGATACAATAATTAAATCCAAAAAGATCACCAATGATATTTTCATATATGACAACAATAGCTTGGAGGAAGAGTCTTGATACAATCATCTTGGAATCAATATTCATCACAAGCTCAATTGAAACTATAATGTTGAGAAATGATAAATGGAGGGTGGAAAGCTTATTATGGACTTGAAAAAATATGTAAATTAACATACTTTTGGATATGAGATTTAAGAAAAAAACTTATGTATCTTATATGAATATGAAGTTTTGGAGATTCAATATCTCTATAAAATCAAAGAGAAAATTTAATGTTACAATAATAAAAGATGAAAAACTATCATAATAATAAAATAATAATATTACAAAATATAATAATAAAATAAATTAACTTTGCTGTAGATTTTTTGGAATTAAACTTTGTAAGAAGTTAAATGATGATGGGTGGAATCGAACTTTGCTAGATGTCTGCATAATATACGCCTGGTTTATAAGAAATATAAGATGGATCCGTCTCGAATACTCCCAATAATTAATAGCCATCATTGTCGTGTCTTTTGACCTACTGTAAACCCTAATCCCTAGAAAGAACATTCCAAATATAAATCGCCAAATATCCAGCTGCTGTCGTGAGTGGGATTTGAACGTTCATCTACCATCATTCAATGTAATCTGTGCTAAACGACTTCATTTTTGGAGGGCTATAAGACATTGCCAAAACAGTATCTTATCACGAGAGTGCTTCCAGGGAAGCTTGCGTTCCCAGTTGCTTTCCCAGTTGCTTTTGTGGACTCCCCACCATTTCTTCCCCCTGTTGCAATAAAACAGTCCTCCACACAAAACAAACAATCCTTCCAAATCCAGCGAAACTCTCAACAAACGAGGACGAGCCCTTGCTTTTTCTCTCTGTACGTCTCACATGGGCACGTTCAGAACCCACATGTGAACCCTAACATTACCAGCCAGAACGCTTGGAACTTTCCCCGACAGTCCCTGCTCTTAATCGCCCAATCATTAATAGCCATTACAACGACAATTGCAATTAAATCAGCACGTCTGCATGTGAATGGTGTCCAGCTATGAATTAGACATCAAGCAGGCCTCCCTCCATATCTTATATAGTCCTTCATGGCATCTGTTCACTACCACTCTCGACTCTTCTGCCATAGCTTCTCTGAGTTCATTACAGCCTCGAATATGGAGCTCTCCAGGACTCTGGCTGCAATATTTCTCATTGTCATGGTTCAAATGGCAGCCATGGTACCTGCCATGGGTTGTCTTTACTGTCCCAAAACACCTCCCTATCAGTCACCCCCCACCACTCCGGTACCTTCTACTCCAGCACCTCCGACTCCAGCACCTCCTACCCCAGCACCTCCGACTCCAGCACCTCCTACCCCAGCACCTCCTACCACTCCGGCACCTCCTACTCCAACACCTCCTACCCCAGCACCTCCTACTCCAGCACCTCCTACCCCAGCACCTCCTCCTTCAAATACTTGTCCCATCGATGCTCTCAAGCTGGGGGCCTGTGTAGATGTGTTGGGAGGGTTGGTGCACGTGAGCCTTGGAGATTCTGCAGTGAACCAGTGCTGCCCGCTGTTGCAGGGCGTGCTTTCTTTGGAGGCGGCTCTGTGTTTGTGTACAACTATCCAAGCCAAGCTTCTTAATCTCAATATCATTCTTCCCATAGCTCTTGAGCTGCTCGTCTTCTGCGGCAAGTCCCCGCCTCCTGGATTCACCTGCCCATCTTCGTCCTAAGCCAGGTAAAGCTAGTTTTCTAAGCAATCTCTAACTTCACTCCAATGGGTTGCTACAAGGAGTTCTGTTTCATATTATCAATGGTCCACGGGTTGCGGACTGTGTATGTTTGTTTGTCTGTGACTTCTCTTCGTCCTTCTTAGACATGTTCATCTGGGATATCTAGTCATCATGTTCATCTGGTATATTTTGTATATTTTGTAGCGTTTAGAAATAAAAATTGGTTAGAAATTTAGAAAAATAGTTGGAATTTCTTCTTTTTTTTTAGACATGTTATTTGGGATATATAGTCATCCGTTAGAAATTTAAAAAAATAGTTGGAATTTCTTTTTTTTTAGACATGTTATTTGGGATATCTAGTCATCGGTTAGAAATTTAGAAAAATAGTTGGAATTTCTTCTTCTTTTTTAGACATGTTATTTGGGATATCTAGTCATCTTGTATATTTTAAAGCGTTTAGAAATAAAATTTTATTAGAAATTTAGAAAAATAATTGGAATTTCAGATTTCAGTGATTACAATTATATATCTGGGATTTTAAGACGTTGAATAAATTTATGCATTCAAAAAATAAGATTTAAACACTTAAACTTAAACACTGTAAAATTGTGATTTTGTCAACAATAACATTATCTGATTATGATAACGATAAAGTTATCTGGTTATCTGATTATGATGTAAAATTGTGATTTTTTCAACAATATCATTATCTGATTATGATAACTATAACGTTATCTGGTTATCTGATTATGATAACGATAACGTTATCTGGTTATCTGATTATGATGTAAAATTGTGATTTTGTCAACAATAACCTTATCTGATTATGATAACGATAACGTTATCTGGTTATCTGATTATGATGATAGTTGTTGTAGGAAAAAATCAAAAACGTTTTAGGCTTAGTGCTTAATAAATATGAGATGAAGATAAATTGCTAATTTTATCAAACAAATTATATTTGTTATATCCCACAGCTATAAAACTCCTTAGGTTGTAATTTTAATGTTTTGGATTCGATTTGGACTGTTTACTGAGCATTGCTTTTTTTTTGTTGATATTCAGGTGGCCATTGCTCTCAACGTCTTGTTTGATCTGAGCGACAAATATTTGCATAGGAGAGCTATCCATTCATGAGTTTTTTAATCATCCATTTGAATTAGAACCGGGCTGTATTTGTACTGCTTCTGGCTTACTACTCGTAATGCCTGCGCAGTCATGTTTGTCAGTACAAAATATATTTTATTGCTGTCATTAGGGGTCGTATTTGTTGAATAAGGTCGAGGTATTTGGTTGAAATAGACCTATCATTCATTTCATACTGTATTGTTTACTGTAATGGCTTCCACTGTTGTACTCGTTCGCCCTCTCTGTAACTGTTCGCTGAATTCACTTTCAGTGACATCGATGTTGTAATAATATG
>WSFP011431201.1:0-21621 GCA_009831015.1 Picea engelmannii | reverse complement strand
AACCTTTGATTAAAGTCTTTAACCTTCTTCTTTGAACTCATGGTGGCGGCAAACAACTCGGCCATTAAAACTCCTGTAGTGGTTTCTTCTGCAAATTTATCTAGAAAATCCTTTTGAAACTTCGTCGAACTGGTTATGGATCCTACAGGTAAGTTAAAATACCACGTGGAGGCCAAATTGTCAAAAGTATAGGGAAAAATCTTTCATACTACATCTTCATGTTGGACATTCATCACTCTGATAGCTAGTATGAATTTTTTGATATGGTCTTCCGACAATCATGAGGTTTCAGGGTCAAATTTATGGAGTAACTTTTTTGGATGTTGGGGAAGGTTATGTACTCGTCCAGGGATAGCTAGAGCATTTCTGGCCAACCAAGGTTGTTTATTCTGAGGCGGGTTTCCCCTTTCTTCATTATGATCTTTGTTATATTCCGTGTCGTTTGATCTCAAAACTGAGCGTTTAGACTTGAACCCTTCCTCGTCGAAAAAATCGTCCGGCTCGTAGCAATTGTCGACTGGTGTTTCAGGGATTAGATTAAAAGGATGATCGATTTTGGTGATGCCAAAATCTACCAGGTCTTCTACTGTGTGCACAAAAACCTGGTTGGGGGTATCGACTACTAATCTGCTTAGTTGTTTTCTACAAGGAAGTAAATGATCCATAATTGGATCCAGGAGCCAGATAGGGCTCAGAAAGGCCTAAAAATCAAAGTTCTCATAATGGATTCAAAACATACGTGTGCGTAGGCCTCAACGATAAGAACCCAACACAACTTGAATGAGCTCAAAAGGATATTGTATTCTCCAGACATGATGATCTGTTCGTTTTTCCAAACATGCAAAAAAATGATGATTGTACAGTCCATACAGTGCCACGTGGTAGCTAACTATACAGGACGTACGACCATACAACTGATGTGGTAAGGTACAAGTGGCAGGGTTGAGTGAGCTGGCTGGACGTACAGACTGACACATGGCAAGGTGACTGGGCATATTGGCTGTTGATGTGTCAGACAGGTGGACAAATCAGAGAGTGACACGTGTCATAACTGCAAGGGTGACATGTGGCACATCTGTATGGTGCTTATGTGGTAGATACAGTGGTAGGCACAGTGGCTGGTGACAGGGTAGACAATTGGACGAATGAGCATTTGACACGTGGCATCAAAATTAGGGGAATGAAAAGGTGCCACGTGGCCCAGACATGGGCTACCATGTGGCACCCATTAGTTGGTTGATATATTGCAAAATTTTTGGACTCCACAAGGTTTGATCATGCGACCTCCCAATGGGCCAAAGGACTTGACAGGGTCGGGCTACCCAGCCCACCCTCACATTAGTTCTTAACCATATGCCTATTGACTTGTATTTAAATTTGTGTGGGGTGTCATTTGATGGAGTTTAGGGTTGGGGCTAGGCCCCAGCCCCCGACGCGGTCCCATACCACCCTGTCATATAATCGCTACCTTAAACAGTTGACACGATATCTGTTTACATTCCATTTAGCCCTTGGTTCGACGCACATACCATAAGACTCGGGGTTTTAACTGTTGGTTTAGGTGTATACGGTTAGCTCCCGGTCGGTCAGTCGGGCTAGCCCGTCGACCAGGGCGCTTGACTAGGGACCAAGGTTTATCAGAGTAGCGTGTGGAGCTAGGGACCAGGGACATATGGCACTGCATGTAACTGAGAGCCAAGAAGTAAGGGGCCAACACACTAGGTGTTAGCGCTTGGGCACATGGCCACCTTGCATACGACCCGGGGCCAACAACCAAGGGGCTGCACCCATAATATGTGCAAAAGTGGGTTTTTTCACTATATAATAGTGATTTTAAATGATTTTATTTAGCATAATTGAGATATTTTGGTCATTTTTGGGGGATATTAGGCCCTTTTTGAGGCCAGATCTTGGGGGGAAGTTGGGAGATGGTTACCAATTTCAGATCTATATAAACCAGGGATTCTTGAAGCCAAGGAGGACATTCATAGCAGTTTTATGTTGAAGATTTTCCAAGCTAAAGCCATTTTCATGTAGGGAAGCTATTGAGGAGCGCACCTTTGCAAGCCATTTCTGGGAGCTCCGGTCATCCGATTTCAGTGTCATTTCTTTTGTTGGGTTTCAGAGATCTGGTAGAACATGACCGGATCAGTTTGTAACCTTTTTGGCACTATTGTGATGTACTTTTAAAGCTTTGAAAAGAAATAAGAAAGCCTCACCCACTGAGACAAAGGTCTGGAGATGTAGGTGAGATTGCCGAACTCCGTTATCACATTGGTGTTTATGGTTTGTTGTTCTTATTGGTTTATTTTAGATCTTTATATGTGTATATGGTTTTCATGTTTCATTCATAATTCTTCCTCTTTCATTCAGCGGCCTAAATGGTTAATTAACACATGCTAAATAACTCAACCATTGTCGTTTAAAAGATCTTTTCGGACCAAGTGGTATCAGAGCTAGTTGACGTTTGGATTTGAGTTTGCATGTTAACCAGGGAAAAGATACATCGTGGTGAAGGTGAGCTTGTGGAAGAGAATCCATTGATTGGATTGAGAAAGAGAAATTCTCAAAGCGAGAAGATGGCTTCAGAAGAGGAACTTTCTCAGGATGAGAAAGAGTTTCGAAAAACTTTCTTCGCCATGTCGGAAATGATGAAGGTTTTCTACGAGGATTACTTGAAATGTAAAAGACCAAATCTGGGTGAATCTTCAAAGGGAAAAAGTGAAGAAGGAGAGAATCCTCCTCAAATTCCTCCTTCACCTCCATCTTCTTCAAGTTCAAGTTCTAAAATCACTGCAAAGAAACATGTCCATAAACATAATAATGAAATGCCTTTACTAAAACTTGATGTTAAATTTGAATTACCTATGTATGATGGTGAAGTTAATGCAGAGAGACTTGATAATTGGGTCAGACAGATGGAGGTTTATTGCAGTGTGCAACAAATCAAATATGAGGCCACTCAAATTAGGTTGGCATCGCTTAGACTTGCAGGCACAACACTCATTTGGTGGCAAAGCAAGTTGCAAAATGGCACACAACAAGTGGGTAATGTATTTCCATTATGGCAAAGTTTTATTTCTACACCTAGAAAGCAATTCTATCCTTTGGGTTATAACGAGAAAGATTTAATTGAATGGCAAGCTCTTAAAGTAAGAAAAGGACAAATAGTGCAAGAATACATAGATGGCTTTCGTAAAATGGCGTTGATGTTAGATATTCCTTTACATACCCAAGAAACTCTTATGAAGTATATAGGAGGTTTACCTGCACATATTCAAAATATTGTATTCATGTTTGGACCTACTAATGTTGATGATGTTTTTGTTCAAGCGACACACATTGAAGCAGGGAAAACAAGGGTTGGTGTATCAGGGGAATCATCTTCAAGGAAAGAGGACAAAAGAAAGTGGCATGGCAAGAAGGCAAATGCAGTGACAAGAAAGGAGGAGAAGCCCTCTTGCAAGCATTGCAAGAAAGAGGGGCATGATGAGGAACCTTGTTGGCAATTACATCCCGAGAAGAGACGGAAGTGGTTCAAGGAAAAGAAAGGGAGGCACACAGTTGCAACAACAACACGACCCACAGACTTGGGATCAGATTCGGGTGATGAATCTAAAGTCTCATGGGTTGGTATGGCACGTAAAATTGGTGAAGTATTTTATTGTAGAAGTAAATTGTTTCACATAAGGGTCATCATGAGGCACACTAAGGTTGATAGATTGATAGATAGTGGATCTCAATTTAACTTAATTTCGGAGGAATTGGTTAAACAATTGGGATTAAAAACACATATCCATCATAAGCCCTACACACTTAAATGGATAAGCAACAATCATCAAATGCACATAACCACGCAATGCACATTAAAATTTTCAATTTCATCTAAGTTTGTGGACGAGGTAACATGTGATGTGGTGCCACTAAGTGAATGTGGATTAGTCTTAGGCAATCCATACTTGTATGATCGTAAAGAAATCTTCTACGGGGAGAGGAATCAATATCACTTAACCAAAGTAGTTGAAGAATATGTGGTTCATGCTCATCATTTAAAGGAAAAAAAATCTCTTCAAACTATGGAACAATTAAGAAAGGTAGCTCAAGCAAGCAACACAACTATAATTCTTTCAAATCAAGTAATAGATCTTAAGAAAGAACATGAGATGATTGTAGAATGGAAGATCAATCACAATTTGCTTCAAGATAAGATGATCTCGTGCAAATATTACAAACATATAAGCTCATTTGTAGTCATATTTTTGATGCTATCATTAGTAATGTTGTCTACATGGATGATAGTGGCTTCAATAAGATGTGACAGGGTACAAATGGTTAACAATGTGCTGTCAGTTATCATGATTATTTTACAGTTGATCTTGATGAGACAGGTGCACAAGACACAGTTTAAAAACAAGGAACAAACCAAGTGGCCTATCACGAGCTTGATGACTGGTCAGTAACCTTTTGGGGACCAAAAGGTCTTTAGTGGGGAGGTGCGATCTAGAATTTGATCTAGGAGTCAGATAGGGCTCAAAAAGGCCTAAAAATCAAAGTTCTTAGAATGGCCTCAAAATAGACATGTGTAGACCTGAACGATAAGAACCCAATGCAACTTGAACATGCTCAAATGAACGTCGTATGCACTAGATATGGCGATCTATTCATTTTGCCAAACAAACAAAAAAATGATGACTGTACAGTCCATACAGTGCCACATGGCAATTGACTGTACTGGCTGTACGGGCGTACAACTGATGTTGCAAGGTACATGTGGCAGGGTTTAGTGTGTTGACTGGGCGTACAGACTGACACGTGGTAGGGTGACTGGGCATACAGACTACTGACGTGTTGGACATGTGGACCAATAAGGGAGTGACACATGTCACCAACACAAGGGTGACACGTGGCACATCCGTACGACACTTATGTGGTAGGTATAGTGGCAAGTACAGTGGCTGTTGACAGGGTAGACAGCTGGACCAATGAGCATTTGAAATGTGGCATCAAAATTAGGTGAATGAAAAGGTCCCATGTGGCCCAGACATGGGCTGCCACGTGGCACCCATTAGTTGGTTGATATATTGCAAAAATTTTGAACTTCACAAGGTTTGATCGCGCGACCTCCCACCAGACCAAAGGACTTGGCAGGGTCGGGCTAGCCAGCTCGCCCTCGTATTAGTTATTAACCATATACCTATCTACTTGTATTTAAATTTGTGTGGGGTGTCATTTAGTAGAGTTTAGGGTTGGGGCTAGGCCCCATCCCCCGACGCAGTCCCATACCACCTTGTCATATAACTGCTACCTTACATAGTTGGCACGGGATTCGTTTACATTTCAGTTAGCCCTTGGTTCGACGAACATACCATAAGACCCGGGGTTTTAACTGTTGGTGTAGGTGTATACAATTAGTGGACGATCGGTTGGACTAGCCCACCAACCAGGGCACTTGACCAGGGGCCAAGGTTTATCAGAGTAGTGCATGGAGCTAGGGACCAAGGACATATGGCACTGCATGTAACTAGGAGCCAAGAAGTAAGGGGCCAATGCACCAAGCATTTGCACTTGGGCACATGGCCACCTTCCATATGAACTTGAGCCAACGACTAAGGGGTTGTGCCCATAATATGTGCAAAAGTGGGTTTTTCATTATATAATAGTGATTTTAAATGATTTTGTTCAACAAAATTGAGATATTTTGGTCATTTTTGGGGGATATTGGGCTTTTTTTGAGGTCAGATCTTGGGGGGAAGTTGGGAGATGGTTACCAACTTCAAATCTATATAAACTAGGGCTTCTTGAAGCCAATGAGGATATTCAAAGTAGGTGTTTGCTAAAGATTTTCCAAGCTAAAGCCATTTTCATGTAGGGAAGCTATTGAGGAGCGCACCTTTGTGGGCCATTTCTGGGAGCTCCGGTCATCCGATTTCAATGTCATTTCTTTTGTTGGGTTCCAGAGATCTGGTAGAACAAGATCAGATCAGTTTGTAACCTTTTTGGCACTGCCGTGATGTACTTTTAAATATTTTAACATAAATAAGAAAGCCTCACCCACTGAGACAAAGGCCTGGAGACGTAGGTGATATTGCCAAACTCTGTTAAAACATTGGTGTTTATGGTTTGCAATTCTTCTTGCTTTATTTCAGATCTGTATATGTGTATATGGTTGTCATGTTTCATTCATAATTCTTCCTCTTTCATTCAACTTCCTAAATGGTTAATTAACACATGCTAAATAACTCAACCATTGTTGTTTAAAATATCTTATCAGATCAAATGGTATCCGAGCTAGTTGACATTTGGATTTGAGTTTGCATTTTAACCAGGGAAAAGATACATCATGGTGAAGGTGAGCTTGTTGAAGAGAATCCAGTGATTGGATTGAGAAAGAGAACTTCTCAAAGTGAGAAGATGGCTTCAAAAGAGGGACTTTCTTAGGATGAGAAAGAGTTTTGAAAAACTTTCTTCGCCATGTCAGAAATGATGAAGGTTTTGTATGAGGATTACTTGGAACGGAAAAGACCAAATCTGGGTGAATCGTCAAAGGGAAAAAGTGAAGAAGGAGAGGATCCTCCTCAAATTCCTTCTTCACCTCCATCTTCTCCAAGTTCAAGTTCTAAAAGCATTGCAAAGAAACATGTCCATAAACATAAGAATGAAATGCCTTTACTAAAACTTGATGTTAAATTCGAATTAGCTATGTATGATGGTGAAGTTAATGCAGAGAGACTTGACAATTGGGTCAGATAGATGGAGATTTATTGCAGTGTGCAACAAAAGATGAGGCCACTCAAATCAAGTTGGCATCGCTTAGACTTGCAGGCACAACACTCATCTGGTGGCAAAGCAAGTTGCAAAATGGCACAGAACAAGTGGGTAATGTATTTCCATCATGGAAAAGTTTTATTTCTGCACTTAGAAAGCAATTCTATCCTTTGGGTTATAAAGAGAAAGCTTTAATTGACTGACAAGCTCTTAAAGTAAGAAAAGGACAAATAGTGCAAGAATACATAGATGGATTTCGTAAAATGGCATTGATTTTAGATATTCCTTTACATACCCAAGAAACTCTTATGAAGTATATACGAGGTTTACCTGCACATATTCAAAATATTGCATTCATGTTTGGACCTACTAATCTTGATGAGGTTTTTGTTCAAATGACATACATTGAAGTAGGGAAAATAGGGGTTGGTGTATCAGGGGAATCGTCTTCAAGGAAAGAGGAAAAAAGGAAGTGGCATGGCAAGAAGGAAAATGCAGTGACAAGAAAGGAAGAGAAGCCCTCTTGCAAGCATTGCAAGAAAGAGGGGCACGATGAAGACCGTTGTTGGAAATTTCATCCTGAGAAGAGACCAAACTGGTTCAAGGAAAAGAAAGGGAGGCAAACAGTTGCAACAACAACACGACCCACAGACTTGGGACTGGATTCAGGTGATGAATCTAAAGTCTCATTGGATGGTATGACATGTAAAATTTGTGAAGGATTTGATTGTAGAAGTAAATTGTTTCACATAAGGGTCGTCATGAGGCACACTAAGGTTGACAGATTGATAGATAGTGGATCTCAATCTAAATTAATTTATGAGGAATTGGTTAAACAATTGGGATTAAGAACACAGATTCATCATAAGCCCTACACACTTAAATGGATAAGAAACAATCGTCAAATGCACATAACCAAGCAGTGCACATTAAAATTTCCAATTTCATCTAAGTGTGTGGACGAGGTAACATGTGATGTGGTGCCACTAAGTGAATGTGGAATGGTCTTAGGCAATCCATACTTGTATGATCGTAAAACAATCTTCTACAAGGAAAGGAATCAATATCATTTAACCAAAGCAGATCAAGAATATCTGGTTCATGCTCATCATTTAAAGGCAAATAAATCTCTTCAAACTATGGAACAATTAAGAAAGGTAGCCCAAGAAAGCAACACACCTATAATAGTTTCAAATCAAGTAATAGATCTTAAGCAAGAACATGAGATGATTTTAGAATGGAAGATCAATCACAGTTTGCTTCAAGATAAGATAATGTTGTGCAAATATTACAAACATATAAGCTCATTTGCAGTGATATTTTTGATGCTATCATTAGTAATGTTGTCTACATGGATGATAGTGGCTTTAGTAAGATGTGATATGGTACAAATGTCTTACAATATGCTCTCAGTTATCATGATTATTTTACAGTTGATCTTGATGAAACATGTGCACATGACATAGTTCAAAAACAGGGAACAAGCCAGTTGGCCTATCCCGAGCTTGATGACCAGTCAGTAACCTTTTGGGGACCAAAAGGTCTTTAGTGAGTAGGTGTGATCCATAATTGGATCTAGGAGCCAGATAGGGCTCATAAAGGCCTACAAGTCAAAGTTCTCAGAATGGCTTCAAAATGGATGTGTGCGTAGGTCTTGAGGATACAAACCCAACGCAACTTGAACGGGCTCAAACAAATGTCGTATGCTCCAGATATGGTGATCTGTTTGTTTTCCCAAATAAGAAAAAAAATGATGACTGTATAGTCTGTAGAGTGCCATGTGGCAGCTGACTGTACGGGTCGTATGACCGTACAACTAACGTGGAAAGGTACACGTGGCAGGGTTTAGTGTGCTGACTGGGCGTACGGACTGGCACATGGCAGGGTAACTGGGCTTACAGAGTGATGATGTGTCGGACAGGTGGACCAATCAGGGAGTGACACATGTCACCACTACAAGGGTGACATGTGTCACAACCGTACGATGCTTACATGGCAGGTACAATGGCCGATGACAGGGCAGACAACTGGAACAATGAATCTTTGACATGTGGCATCGAATTAGGTGAATGAAAAGGTGGCACGTGGCCCAGACATGGACTACCACATGGCACCAATTAGTTGGTTGATATATTGGAAAAAAATTGGACTCAACAAGGTTTGATCGTGCAACCTCCCACCAGGCCAAAGGACTTGCCAGGGTCGGGCTAGCCAGCCCGCTCTTGCATTAGTTCTTAACCATATGCCTATCAAATTGTATTTAAATTTGTGTGGGCTGTCATTTTGCAGAGTTTAGGGCTGGGGATAGGTGCTAGCCCCCAACGCGGTCCCATACCACCATGTCATATAATCGCTATCTTACACAGTTGGCACGGGATCCGTTTACATTCTCATTAGCCCTTGGTTCGTGCACATACCATAAGACCCGTGGTTTTAATTGTTGGTGTAGGTGTATACGGTTAGCACCCGGTCTGTCAGGCTAGCCCATCAACTAGGGCGCTTGACCACGGGCCAAGGTTTATTAGAGTAGCGCGTGGAGCTAGGGACCAGGGACATATGGCACTGCATGTAACCGAGAGCCAAAAAGTAAGGGGCCATCGCACTAGGTGTTAGCGCTTGGGCACATGGCCACGTTCCATACGACCCATGGCAAATGACTAAGTGGCTACACCCATAATATGTGCAAAAAAGGGGTTTTCACTATATAATAGTGATTTTAAATGATTTTATTCAGCAGAATTGAGAGATTTTGGTCATTTTTGGGGGATATTGGGATTTTTTTGAGGCCAGATCTTGGGAGGAAGTTGGGAGATGGTTACAAACTTTATATCTATATAAAATGGGGATTCTTGAAGCCAAGGAAGACATTCAGAGTAGGTTTATTATGAAGATTTTCCAAGCCAAATCCATTTTCATGCAGGGAAACTATTGAGGAGCACACCGTTGTGGGCCATTTTTGGGAGCTCCGGTCCTCCGATTTCAATGTCGTTTCTTTTGTTGGGTTTCAGAGATCTGGTAGAACAAGACCAGATCATTTTGTAACCTTTTTGGCACTGTTGTGATGTACTTTTAAAGATTTGAACAGAAATAAGAAAGCCTCACCCACTGAGACAAAGGTTCGAAGATGTAGGCGAGATTTCCGAACTCCGTTATCAAATTGGTGTTTATGGTTTGTTGTTGTTCTTGATTTATTTCAGATCTGTATATGTGTATATGGCTGTCATGTTTCATTCATAATTCTTCCTCTTTCATTCAACTTCCTAAATGGTTAATTAACACATGCTAAATAACTCAACCATTGTCGTTTAAAAGATCTTTTTGGATCAAGTGGTATCATAGATAGTTGACGTTTGGATTTGAGTTTGCATGTTAAACAGGGAAAAGCTACATGACGGTGAAGGTGAGCTTGTTGAAGAGAATCTATTGATTGGATTGAGAAAGAGAACTTCTCAAAGCGAGAAGATGGCTTCAGAAGAGGGACTTTCTCAGGATGAGATACAGTTTCGAAAAACTTTCTTCACCATGTCAGAAATGACGAAGGTTTTGTATGAGGATTACTTGGAACAGAAAAGACCAAATCTGGGTGAATCTTCAAAGGGAAAAAGTGAATCTTCAAGTTCAAGTTCTAAAAGCACTGTAAAGAAACATGTCCATAAACATAAGAATGAAATGCCTTTACTAAAACTTGATGTTAAATTCGAATTACCTATGTATGATGGTGAAGTTAATGCAGAGAGACTTGACAATTGGGTTATACAAATGGAGGTTTATTGCAGTGTGCAACAAATCAAAGATGAGGCCACTCAAATCAAGTTGGCATTGCTTAGACTTGCAGGCACAACACTCATCTAGTTGAAAAGCAAGTTGCAAAATGGCACACAATAAGTGGGTAATGTATTTCCATCATGACAAAGTTTTATTTCTACACTTAGAAAGCAATTCTATCCTTTGGGTTATAAAGAGAAAGCTTTAATTGAATGGAAAGCTCTTAAACTAAGAAAAGGACAAATAGTGCAAGAATACAAAGATGGCTTTTGTAAAATGGCGTTGATGTTAGATATTCCTTTACATACCCAAGAAACACTTATGAAGTATATAGGAGGTTTACATGCACATATTTGAAATATTGTATTCATGTTTCGACCTACTAATCTTGATGAGGTTTCTGTTCAAGCGACATACATTGAAGCAGGGAAAATAAGGGTTGGTGTATCAGGGGAATCATATTCAAGGAAAGAGGACAAAAGGAAGTGGCATGGCAAGAAGGAAAATGCAGTGACAAGAAAAGAAGAGAAGCACTCTTGCAAGCATTGCAAGAAAGAGGGGCATGATGAGGACCGTTGTTGGAAATTACATCCCGAGAAGAGAAGGAAGTGGTTCAAGGAAAAGAAAGGGGGGGCACACAATTGAAACAACAACATGACCCACATACTTGGGATCAGATTCAAGTGATTAATCTAAAGTCTCATTGGTTGGTATGATAGATAAAATTGGTGAAGTATGTGATTGTAGAAGTAAATTGTTTCACATAAGGGTCATTATGAGGTTGACACATTGATAGATAGTGGATCTCAATCTAACTTAATTTCAGAGGAATTGGTTAAACAATTGGGATTAAAAACACAGATGCATGATAAGCCCTACACACTTAAACGGATAAGAAACAATCATCAAATGCACATAACCAAGCAGTGCACATTAAAATTTTGAATTTCATCTAAGTTTGTGGACGAGGTAACATGTGATGTGGTGCCACTAAGTGAACGTGGAATGGTCTTAGGCAGTCCATACTTGTATGATTGTAAAGAAATCTTCTACGAGGAAAGGAATCAATATCACTTAACCAAATCAGGTGAAGAATATGTGGTTCATGCTCATCATTTAAAGGAAAATAAATCTCTTCAAACTATGGAACAATTAAGAAAAGCATCTAAAGCAAGAAACTCACCTATAATTGTTTCAAATCAAGTAATAGATCTTAAGCAAGAGCATGAGATGATTGTAGAATGGAAGATCAATCACAATTTGCTTCAAGATAAGCTAATGTCATGCAAATATTACAAACATATAAGTTCATTTGCAGTCATATTTTTTATGCTATCATTACTAATGTTTTCTACATGGATGATAGTGGCTTTAGTAAGATGTGACAGGGTACAAATGGCTAACAATATGTTGTTAGTGATCATGATTGTTTTTCAGTTTATCTTGACAAGACAGGTGCACAAGAAAGAGTTCAAAAACAAGGAACCTACCGGGTGGCCTATCCTGAGCTTGATGACTAGTCAGTAACCTTTTGGGGGCCAAAATGTCTTTAGTGGGGAGGTGTGATCCAGAATTGGATCCAGGAGCCAGATAGGGCTCATAAATTCCTAAAAATCAAAGTTCTTAGAATGACTTCAAAACGGATGTGTGTGTAGGCCTCGAAGATACGAACCCAATGCAACTTGAATGGGCTCAAATGAACGTTGTATGCTCCAGATATGGCGATTTGTTCTTTTTTCCAAACATGAAAAAAATGATGACTGTATAGTCTGTATAGTGCCACGTGGCAACTAACTCTACAGGACATACGGTCGTACGACTGGCATAGAAAGGTACATGTGGCAGGGTTCAATGTGCTGAATGGGTGTATAGATTGACACGTGGAAGGGTGACTAGGCGTACGGACTACTGATGTGTTGGAAAAGTGGACCAATCAGGGAGTGACACATGTCATCACTGCAAGGGTGACACGTGGCACATCTGTACAATGCTTACGTTGCAGGTACAGGGGCTAGTGACAGGGAAGAGAGCTGGACCAATGAGCATTTGACATGTGGAATCATAATTAGGTGAATGAAAAGGTTCCACGTGGCACCCATTAGTTGGTTGATATATTGCAAAAATTTTGGACTCAACAAGGTTTGATCGCGTGACCTCCCACAGGGTCAAAGGACTTGGAAGGGCCGGGCTAGCTAACACGCCCTCGCATTATTTCTTAACCATATGCCTATCAACTTGTATTTAAATTTGTGTGGAGTGCCATTTGGCGGAGTTTAGGGCTGGGGCTAGGCCCCATCCTCTGTCATGGTCCCATACCACCCTGTCATATAATTGCTACCTTACACAGTTGGCACGAGATCCATTTACATTACGGTTAGCCCTAGTTTTGACGCACATACCATAAGACTCGGGGTTTTAATTGCTGGTGTAGGTGTATACAGTTAGCGCCATGTCATTTGGGCTAGCCCGCCGACCAGGGTGCTTGACCAGGGGCCAAGGTTTATCAGAGTAGCGTGTGGAGCTAGGGACTAGGGACATATGGCACTGCATGTAACTAGGAGCCAAGAAGTAAGGGGCCAATGTACCAGGCGTTAGCGCTTGGGCACATGGCCACCTTCCATACAACTCGGGGCCAACGACTAAGGGGCTACACCCATAGTATGTGCAAAAGTGGGATTTTCACTATATAATAGTGATTTTAAATGATTTTATTCAACATAATTGAGAGATTTTGGTCATTTTTGGGGGATATTGGGCCCTTTTTGAGGCCAAATCTTGGGGGGAAGTTGGGATATGGTTACCAACTTCAGATCTATGTAAACGAGGGATTCTTGAAGCCAAGGAGTACATTAAGAGTAGGTTTATGCTGAATATTATCCAAGCCAAAGCCATTTTCATGCAGGGAAGCTATTGAGGAGCGCACCTTTGCGGGCCATTTCTGGGAGCTCTAGTCATCCGATTTCAGTGTTGTTTCTTTTGTTAGGTTCCAAAGATCTGGTAGAACAAGACCAGATCAGTTTGTAACCTTTTTGTCACTATTGTGATGTACTTTTAAAGCTTTGAACAGAAATAAGAAAGCCTCACCCACTGAGACAAAGGCTCAGAGACGTAGGCGAGATTGTCGAACTCCGTTATCACATTGGTGTTTATTATCTATTGTTATTCTTGCTTTATTTCAGATCTGTATATGTGTATATGGTTGTCATGTCTCATTCATAGTTCTTCCTCTTTCATGCATCTTCCTAAATGGTTAATTAACACATGCTAAATAACTCAACCATTGTCGTTTAAAAAATATTTTCGGATCAGTAACGGAGCTAAGGGAAACACTTTGATATGTCGGGTGTAAGCTCTTGTGATCCTTCTGAACTAGTTAAACTCCTCGTGAGGAAGAGCATAAGGTATCTCAGGGAATAGATTCTCTTCCTCTTGCTGGGGTGAGTTACTCGTTTTAGGAGTACTCAATGTGTGTGGGTTGTCTTGAGAATGACTAGCCATGCATGCGCGCTGTTTTGAATCTGCAGGTTGTGTGAATTATTGTGTCAAAAGTATTATCAACCATTCATTCTTCAGGCCCTCCTTCTAGTGCCAATTCTTTTGAGGGGTCCTAAATCCATTTAACTCAACGATAGGAACCAAACCTGCCACCGAGGCCCAATTAGACTCTGCATCGTTTAATGGTGGAATGGTTCTCCATATATTGCAATCAGACCAATTAATCGACGAGCTTTACATAGTAATTGACATGGTGTTTTCTTGTTAAATATCCTCCTTCAGTTTGAACGTTCTCTTTTTGTATTTTCTCTTATAGGTGGGACGATACAAGATAAAAGCTGGTATAAACCAACTGGGTAACAAAGTGGGAAAGATTAACTACTGTGGAAGGCTGAGCTTGGGATAAACCACATGATCAAACATGTAGACAATGATTCTTACACCTACAACAAGCCTAGTACTAATACATTAACCTGCTGGTGTTCCAATTATTGATTGGGATAAGATTATAAGGAGAAAACATACATGCAATAAACAATGGCAAGAAAACGGTTTCCTTAACTCTAATCATCAATCACATATTAACACAACAATTTAATTTTCATCATTAAAGATAAGAACTATAAAAATATTGAATCAGATAAATTATCAACAGATTCAGAGGATCTTACTTGTTACAACATCCATTCATGAGATAAAACCAGAAATAATTATTCTTTAGATCCAATCACACATGCTTTTGATGAAAAACACAAACTTGTCTCAGGTCCTAAACATGACTTCTCAATTAAGGTAGCTCTGAAATAGTTCTTTACAAATACAAATAATGAGGGTCTTTGCAACAACCATCGACCCTCAAAATATTCAAAGACCCCCTATTTAACATAGCTGTAGAGGTTCTCTTCCTTAGGGGATTGAGACCTGATTTTAGGTAACTGTTCGTAAAACAAATTATTAACTTGACTATGCCACTGGACGTAATCAACAAGAGTGGTTCTTATCGCACACAGAAGACCACTCTTATATTTAATCTAAGAAAATGTTGGAATTAATCAATTAAAAACCACTATTGTCTTTGAGACAGAACTAATGCATGCACTGGAGGAACTGACTCGGCATAAAATAGACATTAGAGTGAGAGAACAAAGCTCTGTGTTGAGTAATGGCATGCCCGCGAGCTCTTGGAGGTCACTGGAGACAACTGGATGCATGAGCAGAGTCTGATGAAGTGTTTTGGAACCAATCTGTGTCGACCTATGACTAAGACTTAACTTTGTGTTTGTGTCTGAGCTTTTGGAAGCTAAGCGCACTCCATCTCGACTGTAACTGACCCTTCTCCCCGCTTTCACTGTGATGACCTGGTCATGAACAGAGAGACCTGGAGGTGAGCATCGAATAGGAAAACATGATGCGTGGAGGTGATAGGTGATATGGGTAGTAGTCAGGAAGAACAGGTGGCGAAGGTTGAGCTGTAGTGGGATTGTGAGTGGAGGTGACATGGTGACCCGATGTCATATAAGCATGTGATTGTGAAAGTTGTCGAGGGTTTTTTGGGTCCACACTGCCTTTGGGCCCGCAATACCCCACTAGTTGCGACGTACCCTTGCAACAATACCATGGTTCCAATTGCGGGACCACTTTGGAGAATTAACGTTCGAGCAGTTTACGTCCCCGCAATGCAGTGTGGCCGTCGATCGTGTCGCAATCTATGATCCAAGTGATATTCCTTCCTAAACTGCTGTGAGGATCAATGGTGTTGGTTGATTTGAGATCAATGGTCCGCAATTACTTCAGAAGTTCGGGCTTTGGGGATTTTTAATGCAAAGTTCTTACCATCCTCTGGAGTGTCATATTTCCGAAGTGAGAGATCTACCTCCACGTGGCTTCTGGTTCTGGACGGTCTAGATTCACTTTGGGAGTTCTGGCTTCGAGATTTTTGATCTCGTTGCTCGCACAATCCTCCGAAGTGTCGTATATCTGAAGTGGGGGATCTGCCGCCACGTGTCCTCGGTGATGGATGGTCAAGATTCACTTTGAGACTTCGATCTCTTTGAGATTTTATGAATGCTATGCTAAAAAATCAACCATAGTGGTATGGGCTGTGAAGTGACTGGTGGCCTGATGTCATATGATGTCACAACTTCTGATGTGTCATGGAAAGAAGGGTGACACATGTCAGGTGGAAATGGGAGAATGACACGACCAAATGACCTGAAATGAGTGCCATTTGTCATGACTGATGAGTGTGCCATGTGTCATGACTGATGAGTGTGCCATGTGTCATGACTGATGAGTGCCACGTTGTTGGGTATATGTTATATTCTTTGCATGTGTGTGTGAGGGTGCGTCAGGTTCGACAATTGCGTCTGGGATTTTACTATTTTTAGCGGTTTTCTAAATTAATCCTGGATTAAGAGATTAGGGTTTTGGTACTTATGAAATACCTAAAAACAATGTATATATTGTATGGTGAATGGTGAAATTCGATATCATGAATATAAGAAAGGTTTTCCCGGTTGAGGGTTTCCGGTATAAAATCTCTGTGTACTCTGTGTATGAGCCATTGATTAAATTCTGTTTTTCTTAAGAATATATATGCATTTATTTACTTCATAGGTTTAAAATTTACACATGTGTCATGACTAATGAGTGCCACGTGCTATGATTGATGAGTGCCACTTTCTCCGACACTTCGGGCTTCGAGAGTTTTGGACTATGAGGCATGAAGTTCTCCTGAATTAGTATGGGCTTGAAGTGATGTGGCATTCTCTCGTTACTTCTGGACTTCGAGTAATTCTTTCTCTAGTGCTTCACAAATCTCTCGGAGTGTTAAGTATCCAAAGTGAAGGATCTGCCTCCACGTGTCCTCGTTGATGGATTTTCCAGATTCACTTTGGGACTTCGGGAGTTTATGAATGTTGTGCTTGGAAATCTTCTGGAGTGGTAAGTCTCCGAAGTGAAGGATCTGCCTCCACTTGTCATCGTTGATGGATGGTCCGGATTCACATCGGGACTTTGGGATTTTATGAATGTTGTGCCTGGAAATATCCCGGAGTGGTACATCTCCAAATTTGACGTGGCAGTCTCTTCGGGACTTTGGGTCTTCGAGACTTTGAGTCTTCGGGACTTTATCTCTTCTGCTGTTCGGCTCTTCGGGACTTTGAGTGTTCGTGTACTTCATGGGTCCTCTCTTGATGTTAAACCCCACGCGATTTTGACACACCAAATTTACGAAAATCGTCTATCTGATTGTCTTGATGGATCTCCACTATCGAAAGTCAACCCATTTGTTCCCACAATCTGAGCCCAAAATTGACCACTCTGGATTGTTGCGTTTGTCCACGGGCATTTCCTGTGCATACAAACATGAGTTCAATCAATTGCAAACATGATCACAAGAATTCCGAACCAAATACGACCTGTAATTGTCCTTCAAGAAACAATAGAAATAGAAATGCACAAATACTCAATCAAGAAAGAAACGAATAAGAACCAAGTCACTCAGTAATGGGAAACTGACTCAAGTGGTACCCAAAAAGCTAAAAAATTGACAGAGGCTTTTAGGTTGTGTTGAGTGCTCAACAGAAACTACCTACAACCTCTGAGCTCCCTAGGAGGAAAGTAACCCGTGTAGAACGACCCAACATAGATCCCTATTTTTATCTTAACTCATAGACGACCTCATTGAAACTGCTTTACAAGACGTCCCAATACCTTTGAGCAGAGTTGCGCGTTTCCTTATTGAACCTGAAGAAGAACTCGAAGGTGAACAACCAAAAATTACCATAGAAAAATTAATGGGAGAAAACATGAACCATAAGGAATTTATCCCTCGATGGAGGGCCCAAGGAGCTCTCAATTTGGCTGGACAACTTCATGAAATGCCAAGGAAGTTTGATAAATTCCTCCCAAAATTCGACCCAGACAAACCCAGATCCTCGAAAGATCATGCTAATAATTTCTTTTTAGCCATACATCTTCTAGGTGTTGAACATGATGATGTAGTGCTCATGCTATTTGCTATTAATTTTTCTGGGAAAGCCTCTACTTGGTATTTAATCTTACCTGCTAGGTCTATTACAGATTGGGATAGTTTTGAAAGGCTCTTTATGAGAAAATTTGGAGAAAGGAAAATGATTGTGTCTCTACATAATGAACTAAGAGCCATAAAAATGGACAAGAGGGAAAGAGTGAAGCACTTTAACCAAATATTTCTTAATGTCTCAATCAAGTTTCCTTATGACGTAGCTCCCGATCATTCATTAGCTATTGAATATTACATAGCTGCATTAACCCCCTTCATAGGGATGTTTGTAAAACAATCTAACATAAACACATTAGCATTAAAATTTGATGAAGTTGACACTGTGGAAAGAGAGTTATTTGCATATGATCAACATCCACATTACGAGGAAACTAAGTTGGATGGGGAGAAACCATTGCTATTAACTAAACCACCTGAAAAGGAGTCAAAGGATATTGATAATGTGGTCAAAATGGTTAAGAAGTTATCCAATGAAGTCTTGGACCTTAAAAATAATGTTGGCGAAGGATCATTGAAGCCACAAAATTCCCGTCCATTCTTTAAGAAACCAGATAACTTGCCACAACCACCTGAACCACCACACATGCCGTTCAACTTAGATAACTTCAATAATGATAATTTTTGTTCTTATCATCAACAAAATAACCAAGAACGAACATGCCCTCATTGGGTCAACTCTACGACCCTGGTAATAAACCAGTTGCTAGATCAACCGAGTTTGGATGATGAAATCCATTCACAATCTCCTTTTGGTGTTGTTGATGAAGCTCCCCCAGAGTCAGCTATGCCCTTTTGGGACTGGTGTGCAGAATCAAATGATGATCCGATTGAGGAAATCCTTTTCGAAGATACACATGTTGTTAAAGTTGTTGTTCTAAAAGGTTATAACTTATGAAGGAAGGGTCCAATATATAATACTCCTTCTTCCAAAGAAGATAACATCCCTCTTAGAAGATAACACCTACCCCTATCCTCCCAAAACAAAATGATGGGATCCCAGAAAAAAACTAATAATAAAATTGTCAAAATTGTCTTAGCGAAAAAATATAAACCAAGCTCATCTGGTTCAATAGGGAATGACACTAAGATTGATTTGAAAACGGATAATAAAATAGTAGAGAAAAAATATGGTCATGTTATCAACAATCTTGACTATAATGTAATTGAAGAAAACCAAAGCTAATATTTCCATGTTCGATATTTGTTCCTTAACACAACAACGTGAGCTCCTACATGATGCTTTCAAACATCATGATACTCAGAAACAAACTGTCACTGCCACTGAAAGCTTAATCCTCGAAAGTGATGCACAAGAGATACACAAAGTGGAGATAACAACAACTATAAACGCAACAAGCATAGGCAACTTTTCAAAATATCAAGTACCACCTTTCATGCTTACATATGAAATTTTTAATTTCAATGTACACAATTGTTTAGGATATTCAAGTGCCTCTTCCAATATCATGCCTTTTTCCGTTTGCCAAAAGAAAAATGTTGTTCCACGAATAATGAGCACCAGGATCATCCGATTAGATAGGACAAATGTTAAGGTAAAATATGAACTCAAAGATGTTTTAATCAGACTATCATCCGACCCCTGGGTTACAATTTGCTCTTAAGAAGGGATTGGTCAACCAAACTGCAAGGTTATTTCTCTACTGATTGGTCTCATCTATGGCTTCCTCATAAAGGAAAATCCAATCAAATCTATTTAAACAGTGAGGCACACATGAAGCACACAATGACGAAATTGGAAGGTAAGAACGATCCCATAAGCTTTGTCCATTCCGTTTTGGAGTATTATTTTTTTGAAACTGATTACGGTTGTTACAAAGCACAAACTTCTGAGATACCATCAGAATTACAATTAGGCCTTCGTCCACGAATCATAATAGCGCATGTCTAGTACTAACTAACTTAGGATTTGGTTTGACTAACAAGACTAATGTTTTTGACATGTGGACCATGTTCTTTGATGGCTCTAAAACATTAGCTGGAGTAGGATGTGTTCTAATCGATCCTAGTCAAGGAAAAACACTAATATCATGCCACTTAGAGTTTGAATGTACCAACAACACTGTTGAATATGGAACCTTAATTCAAGGCCTTAAAAAATCCATTGATCTTCAGGTAACATATCTTAAGGTGTTTGGTGATTCGAAAATTATTGTTCAACAGTAAGAAACACTATTCATTGTCTGTCTCCACAAATAAAGGCTTACCATCAAGAGGTATGGAATCTGATTTATTCGTTTGATGCATTTAATATTTCTTCTATACCTCGTGATCAAAATATAGATGCCAATATACTGGCCAATTCAACATCTAGATTTATGCCCCCTTATGATGGTTTTTCGGTTGAAATGATGTATTTCGAAAAACATGTTAACTCCTGAGAATTTACTTGATTTACAATCCAAGTTCAGGAGGCCAACCAATCTGAATACCAACAACTCCACTATGATGCATTTCTTGGTCAATTTGGGAACATCTGAGTAGCCTAAATATGTTAATCTGGGCACCTAGTGTTCAGATTTAGAAAAGTACACATTCACGAAACTATTCAAGAAGTATCAAGATGTTTTTGCCTAGACATATGATGATTTGAAAATGTATTATACACGAATTATACAACACATAATTCCCATCAAAGAAGGGATCAAGTCGTTCCAACAAGAGCTTATAAAGATACATTCGACTCTCGAACCTCTGATACAAAAAGAACTCAAGAAATTATTGGATGCCTGAATCATTTTCAAAGTGAGACATTCGACTTGGGTCTCTAATATCATGCCCGTAAGAAAGAAGTTGGGAGAAATAAGAATCTATATAGATTTTAGGAATCTCAATCACGCTTTCGACAAAGGCAATTACCCAGTTCCACCAATGGAACAAATTATGCAACTCATCTCCGGATCCGAAGTATTCTCTCTATTAGATGGGTTTTCAAGAGACAATTAGGTTCTCGTGGCAGAACCAAACCAATTAAAAACTACCTTCCAAACCAAATGGGGAACTTATGCTTACAGATGGATGCCCTTCGGTCTAATCAATGCAGGAGTTACCTTCCAAAGGGAAATGGATATTGCTTTTAAGGGATTAATCGGTCAAAGCATTGTAGTCTACCTAGATGATGTGACAATTTATTACTAAAAATGGGAAGACCATTCGAAGCATCTAAAACATATTTTTGAACGATACAAAAAATATGGGATTTCTCTAAACCCCAAGAAGACCGTCTTTGCTATTTCAGAAGGAGTTTTGCTAGGCCACATCATTTCTAAAGATGAAATTTCAGTGGATCCAGAAAGAACCAAGGCTATTGTACAAATTGCACCACCAGACAACAATAAGTCTATGCAATCGTTCTTTGGCAGAATCAACTTTGTTAGAAGGGTTGTTCCAGATTTTGCAGAGATTGTAAAGCCATTTCAAAGAATGATAAAAAAGGACATTCAATTTAAGTGGACACCATTGGAGAAAGGAGAATTCAGAAACATTAAATATTCTCTAGCCCCTTCTCCATCTTTGTGGAGTCGATATTTCTC
>WSFP011431187.1:0-21621 GCA_009831015.1 Picea engelmannii | reverse complement strand
TCTTGTTCTTCTTCCTCTTCACAATCTATGTAGAATAATTTCTTATCACCACACTTATGTCCCTTACTGTACTTGCTGTCACAATTAAAGCATAAACCTTTTGCTTTTATTTCCTCCAATTGTTGAGGTGTCAACCTTGTAGGGAGGTACACTGTCACAGTTGATGGCACCGATTAGAGGTGGTAAGTAAGTAGGTAGAATGCATGGGATAAGTTTGGCATTTGCAATGTCATCCCTGTGCTTGGTCCATTTCTCATCGGTCGGCCCGGATGGACCGACGCGAGCAGTGGAAGGGGAGGCCTGGGGTCCTCTCATTGATGATGCTTGGACTCTTGTAGATAATCCTCGCTTCGACATGACTCTCTTAGTCATTAAGTCAATAAAAAATTCTTCAACTACTTTCTCAGCAGCGCTGAGTTCATCTGACATACAAGCTTGGGTCAACTATCTCGGGTGTAAAATGAATTCAGAGACTACAGTGAATGGTATGGGAACAAGGAAATGATCACATGGTGAAGTAATCTTAGGTTTCAGGCTCAAATTATCACTTAGAAAAAGGTATTCTTGGTGCGTGGCACAACGGAGTAAGTAGGGAAACTTAGAAACGGTCTTCTTGCAATGGGTATGAGGCTGCATTAACTGATGTTCTATCTATTATGACACGGTCGAACAATCTAGTGGTGAGCCATAAATGCTTTCCAATATGTTCGGAGTGGCAATTGAATGATTATATTAGCTTCCAATGGCTATATTACTTCGCCTCGGCGAAGTGTCATATGCCATTGTTCTGATATCCTGATGAAGCTCTAGTTCTGCAAAGTGTCTTGCTGCGAGGTACCCTCTAGGATCTTCTGTAATTTTTCAATATTAGCCTTCTTGTTACTTAGCTTTCTAGCCTTCTTTCCAGTGAGATTTGTCTCGGTGATTCTCTTCCCATTTTGATTCTTATTTTCCTCAGACATAGTCACTTCATGCTGGTGAGATTCTCTCCTAGTGTTTAGGTATATCACTTCTTCTTTTTCTAGGGTAGAAATTTCAGCCTTTCGTGTAGCTTTGGCCTCAACATCCAGGCTTCTAGTGTCAGATGGATTCGAGCGGTTCTCCTGTTCTTCTATCAACTATGCAATCCTTTTAGTCATGGAATCTTTTAACTCTTGTCTTTGCTGTTCTAAAACCTCTTCTTCTTCCTTCTTTCTGTCTTGATCTCTTTCAATCCAAGGTTTTCCGAGTAGCATAGTAAACAGGGCATTTTCCTCAATGAATTTGATAATCTCAAAATATTCTTGTGTCGAAGTTCCATTGACTGTCATAGGTATCTAAGCGATTTTTCCACATAACATCATCAATTTTCCTCTGAATAGTCCTATTTCTCCCAACGAAGGAATCATGGCAGGCTTCCCTATAGCTTCCCAAGTTCTTTCTGGCATAATGTTCACTTGTGTTTCTTTATCAAGAATACAGTCAATGTCGAAGTCCCCTATTCTTGCTTCGACTTGTTCCTTTTCTTTGAATATCTCTACTAATCGGACATCTTTATGTTCCTTCAGGGTTTCTTTCATCTGTATTAATACTCTCTCTGATTCTTGCTGGGTTTTTGCCTTTTCTGGATCTGCCTTATGGTATTCTTGGTTCAGATTTATTCTTTCAAGCTTATAGATCATTCTAGGGCAATCCAATACCTCATGATCCCTCGCTCTGCAACATAGACAAATAGGTCTTCTACCCGGGCATTCCTTAGCTAGATGGCCTGGTTTTCTGCAACTGTAACATAGGATTAATTCTCTCTTTCTTTTAAATGATACCCAACCTCTTCTGTACTGCGCACTAGAATTGTGATAGCTATCATGCAGAAAATTATTTCTAGGATCTTGCATCCACTTGTTAGTCCAGACATTATTTTTATGCATAGGTATAACATATCTATCATTATACTTATTAGATCTATTCATATCAAATTTTCTTTCATCTATTACTTCCCTAGTTTTTAAGCTAGGAAAAAATCTATCAAACATACCTAGATCCATGCTCTAGAAACAAAACATTTCACTTATCTTACTCCTACAGAGCACACAGATTCCATATATAAGAACTTTTGACTATTCTTACCTTTATTAGAGCACACAGCTTACATATCTTACCTCTTTTTTGCAGATCTGACCTCTTTCTTTCAGAAATTTCCACTTTTACTTTTCTTAGAGAACAGAGCATTCAGATATCGCTTCTTTTCTTCGGATATGATCTTACTTTCTTCAGATCTAACCTGATTCCTGGCACAAAGATTCACAGGTCGAGTAAAAAGCTACGCACTAGGGAAACAGACCTACGCACAGAGCTTTCTTTTGCACAAAGTTTCTTCTTCCTCAGTTCCTAGCAATCACAGTTTCAGGTCCCGACAACGAAACCATTTGTTGGCATAAGGGCAGACCTAGGGTTCAACGCTTCAACAATGCACCAACAAAACCCTAACTACCGACCCTTTCAACAACACCTGCAAAGCAGATGAAGTCTCACCTGAGGTAGAGGCAGGGGTGGTTGTAAGACTCAGGTGTAGACAACCTTAGCTGGGACACATATCTGTGATTCTATGTCTTGGTAAGAACTTTAGCATAAATCATTGATCAGTATTTAACCCTCAAGGACCTCCTCAGATGACACAGAGCACCGCAACATTCGCTTAGATCTAGGTTAAGTTAGCACTTAGAAACAACAAAATAGATTTAGCACTCAACACTTTCATATATGTCAGATCTACACCCATACATCTAAGAAGCACAAAGCAAAGTGGATCTATCTAAGTATATCATAGAAAAACACATAGCATAACCATATCAAAGCACAACACATGGAAAGAGACCAACACATTAGGTCGAAGCACCGAGCACAACACACAGAGTTACCATGGTTCACCCCCACCCTGGGGCTACGTCCACAAAGTCTTATTCTTCTTTATTAGCTTTGGTCAATCGGGTTACAACACAAAGCTCAAAATTGTACTCCGCATAGGACAGGATATCTGCACGTACCTCGCCAGATCCTCCTTCCCTGAGTAGATCTAACACAGATCCTTCTTACAATCCATGCACTTAGCACTTACGACACTTGCATTCAACTCTGCAAGTCGTTCACACAATATGCACAAAGCCTTTACTAGCACTTAGCTTATCTTCTCCTCTTTCTTACATTGCCTAGCTGCTTATTTATACTTTACAAAATAGGCCCAAACATGGGTAAACCCATGGGCCGACATCCCATACCCATTACATTATCCCCCAAAACTCAAAAAGGACCCAAGAAAGCGGTCTAGCTTCCACGATCTCCGCTTCGCATTGTGCTCTATCTTTGACAAGTTGTCGAAGTCCAAAAATGGTCAAATATGACCAAGTGTTCCTCAAAACTTGGTTAAGGGCCAACAGGTCTGCCCAAAGAGCATAAGTTAGAAGTGTGTTCCATTGGCGAGATTTGTCTTCTATGATTCTCTTTATAATCCTGACCAGATTCTTATTAGTAGATTCTACTTGTCCATTTCCTTGAGGGTAATAGGAAGATGAAGTGAAGTACTTGGCACCTAATTTATCCAGAAATTGGGTCAATTTTGCAGAAATGAAGGTTGGACCATTGTTCGTAATAATTTCTAATGGAAGGTCGAATCTGAAAAATATATTGGACTCTAGAAAATAAATTACTTGTTCATCTTCCACCTGTTTAAGAGGGATATCCTCAGTCCACTTAGTAAAGTAATCAGTGGCTATCAAAATAAATATATGCCCTACAAAGGATGAAGGATTGATTGGACCAATAAAGTCTAGAACCCACTTAGAAAAAGGGAAATCTAAAAGGACAAGTTGTAAAGGCATGACAGAAAGACATTCTTTACCAATGAATTTTTGGCATTTATCACATGACCTTGCAAATTTATAGGAATCAAGAAAGATAAAAGGCAAGTAATAACCATTTATTATGATCTTAAAAGCAATAGATTTAGCAGAAAAATGGCCGCTAATATGAATGACATATGTTGATGATCCATGGTTCTCATGTAATATTTTTTGTGCTTCCTCATCATTTACACATCAGAGCAACAAACCATCAACATATCTCCTAAACAAGGAGTCTTCTAAAATGATATACTTAGAAGCTTCAAGGAAGAGTCTCCTTCTCTGATGAGGATCCAACTCATCTGGGAACCTTTGATATTGCAAACAATACACCATATTTTTATACCAAAGATTCTCAGATATAGAGAGATTTTGATTTTCAATATAAAATAATGCTGAAAGAGGGTTATCTTGATCGTCAAATTCTTCACTTGGTTCAAGATTCTAAGCTAGGTGAAGGATAAGTCTCATCCCTTATTTGCCTTCGAAGTCATAATTGTCAAATTATGCTCCTGAATTTTGGCAAGCCAATGTGCAAGTTTTCCTGAAATGTAAGTTTGTGAAAGTAGAAACTTGACAACAAGAAAAGGGACTTTTGCCTGCGTATGTTTGCCAAAAATAAAATGGTGAAATTTTTCTATAGCATTGACAAGAGAAAAATCATGTTTCTCAATATAAGAATATTTGATCTCATCATATGATAGACTTTGACTCATGTAAGCTACAATTTTTTCATTGTTCTGGTCATCACATTGTAAGAGGAAATCATAAATTGCTTCCTCAGTGTCATTGATATATATGATAAAATATTTCTCAAAATTCGGTTTCGCCAAAACTGACATGGAACTGATTTCCTTCTTAGTCCTAAATAAATCATTTTCAACATCATCTATCCAAGAAAAAGAGCGATATTGATTTAAAATATTATGGATTGGTTTAACCATGACAACAAAATCAAGAACAAACTTAATAATACACATGAAAGCTTGAACTTCTTTCTTGGAGGTTGGGTCAGGGAGGTTTAGAATGGAAGTAATCCTCTCGAGATCTATACTTATCCCTGAATCAGAAACACTGTGACTGAGAATCTTACCCTTCGTGACACCGAAAATAGATTTGGATGGATTTAAAGAAACACCATTTTTTTTGCAGCGCATGAGAACTTTTCTAAGATGACCGAAATGATCCAACCAGTTTTTAGAATAAATAGTCAAATCATCAAGATAAACTTGGATAATATTACCAATTAGATTGTCAAAATATATCTGCATAACTCTCTGAAAAGTGGCACCTACATTAGATAATCCAAAAGGCATACTTTCATAAGAAAATATGCCCTAACATGTGGTAAATGTGGTTTTATATCTATCAGTCCTTTTTACCTTGATTTGATTATATCTAGGTAAACCGTCAAGTAAGGACATCATTTGAGACCCTGCAACCTGTTGTAAAATCATCTCCATATTAGGAAGTGGAAAATGGTCTTTTACACTTTCCCTATTTAATGCACGAAAATCAACACATAATCTAATATGACTGGTAGTTTTCCGAACAAGGACCAGATTTGAAACCCATTCATAATACTTAACTGGAAAAGATTATATGAGCTTTCAACAATTTTTCCAATTCTTTCCTAATGGTGGATTCAAGTGTAGATTAATAGGTCTTTGCATTTTCCTAACTATTTTTTCCCCTTCCTTGATAGGAATGCCATGTTGTATGAGAGTAGAATCAAAACCATGAATATCCTCGTATGAATAGGCAAAAACATCTTGAAACTCACGTAGTAATTCTGTGAATTTTGTTTTCTCTTCATCAGAACATTGGGCACCTAATTTAATGATATTTGGAGATTCAGATGTACCAATATTCAAGGAAATGGTATCGCCAACTTTCCTTTTTGACTTCTCTTCCTTATGTGTTTCTTTGTTTCCTACACCACTTGACGAAAATGAAATCTCGAGAGGAGTCAAGCCTTTAGGAAATTTTTCATCCTCAACATAGATGATTTCCTTGGGCTTAAAAGGTTCATTTTGTATGAAAGAAAAAATGCCTTCGTCACTTGGGAAAACCTGCCACGATTCTACATTGTCGGGGAGGTGAGGACAATATAGAGATTGGAACATACAATCAGGTCTTTGAGGTAAAATATGCCGAGTAGGAGAAGCAACAAAAACAACTAATCTATCAGCCATTGAATTAGGTTCCCTTTTAATAAGAGTGATGTTAAATGATAACATATTTGAAATCAACATCCAAACATCTTGGGTATAATGTTTAAGTAACTTATTGTTTGGTACATAAATATTCAGTACAAGATTCACAACAAGTTCAGAATCACCAAGGACTATAAGGTGGCCACAACCAAGATTATATGCATTTTCAATGCCCAACAATAAGGCCTCAAACTCAACAACATTGTTTGTACAAGCAAATTCCAGCCTATAAAAGAAATTGTGATTTTTTCCTATAGGAGAATATAAAATGATGCCAGCTCCATTTCCTTTGTTTGAACATGAGCCATCGAAATTCATGTGCCACATACCATCATCAAAATCAATTGGTTCAAGCATAGTGTCACCTTCATAAGAAAATATAGAGTACACCTCCAAATCTTCCTCAAGATCATTTACATTGGGTTGGGGAACACCCTCTATATAAGGTTAAATTCTTCCTTCCCTAAGAACTATAATGTTCTTTCCGTTTCGAGGGATAGATGAATGTGTACTATCAAGTGAAAGGTATCCACCAGTTAAGGATTTCCAGTCCCTTCCAAAAATAATTGAGTAGTTACTCAATGACATATCAATTACTTGGATATTGAGAGTTGTCCTTATCTCGAGATGCACACACAAAACTAAGGTTACATCCTTGATTTCACCTATAGTTGATTGCTGTAAATTATTATAAGAGAGCATGATTCTATAATTTTTGTTGGTATAAGATAAGCCAAGCTCTTCCATGATAATTTTAGACATCACACTTGGACCAGACCCGCCATCAATTAGGCAACAATGAACTATTTTATCCATGATTTTTATTGAAATATAGAAAGGTTTTTTTTAAAGGGTTTCTAAAGTTATTTACACCTATTCTATTTATAGATGAATTTTCTTCCTTTTACTCTTCAAATAGATTAGCTATGGTAGAAATATTACCTTCCACAAAAACCTTAAGATGCTTCTATTTTTCTAGGACGACAACCATGTCCAAAAGGGTAGCATAAACTTTGATATTAGTCAATTGGTTAAGGATATTATACTTGGAAGAGGGAAGAGGAGGATATACTCCTTGATTGCTTGACGTTCTGACAGTTTGTGTATCAACACTTTGAGAAGATGCAATTGGAGCAGAAGAAGTGCGGGGAAGATCGAATTTTCTCTTGGCAGTGTAAAATTTATTCCTGGTATTGACTACCATAACATCCTCTAGTTCAGCCAAATCTAAAACAACGATCGTAGTATCCAAACTTTTACCAAAGATCTTATCTGTAGCATTTCTTTTAACTTCGCAGTTATTCTCATCATGATTTTCTTCACAACAGTTACACCAAGTGTGAGTCATTATGGACTTTGGTTGAAAAGTTCTTTCATTAATATTTCTAAAAGTGCTAGGGAAGAAGAAGCTCTGGGGGAAGAGGAAGAAGAAATTCCTTTTCATTTGTAGGCTATCATCCTATAATTCTTATCTTGCACGAGCTGTAGAATGGAAGATATATTTGTTTACTTGACCAAGTCTCCCTTAGGAAGACCCGTTCTTTCAAGTTTCTCTTCATATTATAAGCAATCCCGAAGGGTGGAACCGAGATTGTCAATATCCTTTTCTTCAAGTCTATGATGATAAGGAGAAGGTAAATAATTATAATAATGCATGAAAGCAACTTGATTTTTAGGACGGATTAGTTCGGGGATTTGATTTTATAGCTTGGTGAAACGAAGGTTAAAATATTTAATGGTTTCACCATCCTTATAGGAAACATTGTTGTATTCCATCCACTGATCAACTGGACTCTTGGGTTTTCCATAAATGGATTTGAACCAATAGACTAGTTCTTCCCAAGTTGAAAGGATTTTGGGCGGGAGGTCAAAAAAATCTACTGCAACATTCCCTTCAAGAGAATTGAAAAATAAACGAATGAAATTGTCGTTATCATTAGCCCCTATATTATGACAAGCATTAGAAAATGCTACCAGGTGTTCATTTGTAGTAACAGTGCCATTTCTTGAGAACCTAGATAAATTATTCTTGAATTTTGGTAATGATTGGGTGGCTGGTGCGAGATTCAAGGGAGAATATACATGCCAAGGGGTGGTTGTAGCATCTTCCTCAAATTGAAAAAGTCCATATTTCTTAATGACCTGAGCAATATTGGTAGTAGATTGAGTAGGGACTTGATGACTATAGATACTACCAATCATAGATGAAGCATAAGGTTGTGAGGAGGAGGAATCTCCGATACCACTACCACCACTCGAAGACGTCATATTGAAAGTGATAGGTATGGGTGATGAAGATGAACTAGCAGAATTAGATAGGGTTTGCCTAAGAGCACTTTGTTGTGTTGATAAGATAATTTTACTCCTTCCTATTTCAGAAATAGAGGTAACTTCAGGGGGAAATCCTTTTCTTCTTTGAGAGATACGAGAATTAAAAGACATGAAATACAAGTAAGAGGAAAATGTTACTATTGATTTCTGGGATGCCTTTGCCTGGATTCCCAACATTCACGAATATTTATGTCCCTTTCAATTCTTCCCAAGAACATTCTAGTTCAACATGAGTACTAGAAGTTTCTAAAATAATGTTGAATAAAGTCAAGGTAATGCTGGTTTGGTCATCAAGACCGTTTCCAACATTAGGTTGTCTCACAATGGGTACTGTCATGGAAAAATCGGTCAAAGAGTAATTAGACAAAAATGGAAAATAAAATACAATCATGATACAATCAACCAAAGAGATATGGAAATATCTCTCTAGTATGGTCCCCAAATAAATGTTGAGGAAAAGGTACGAAGAACCTTACTCAAACATTTTCATATCTTGCTAGGCTAAGGAAAGATATTTGGGAATATTACCCAGAGTTTATAGCCTTAAATTCAAAACAATCACTTAATCCGCATATAATATGTATGAGGGATCAAGGTTGCTTTTATATATTATATGCAACTATGCAAAATAAAGAAAGCAAAAATATACATAAGTGTGTACATGGATAAAAGAAAAGGATAAACAAAAAAAATGAAAAATATCATTAAGATACACATGTGAGATTGAAATAAAAAATTTGATTTTTATATTAACTTCATTCTGAGATACAAAGCATAATTCTCTTTACAAACCCCTGTGAGGGTGGGGAAAAAATTCATATTTAGAATTCTCTGATGGGTACCATACACAAATACTCTGACAAGAAAAGAAAATCTGAAGCTAAAGATCTGGATCAACTTGCCATAAAAGTGTTGTCACTTGACTATGCAAAATATTCTTTATTAGTCATGAAATTTAATCCATAAGCAAACAAGAGCACACAGACTGCCAAATATAGATCATACACATTTAGATACAATATGCTGAAAGATATGATTCGGTTTTTGAATCCTGCTGCCTTCAATAAGACCCTACTGTCATCAAGATGGTTTAGCTTTCTAGTAAACTCAGAATGAATGAAGAAAATAATTATTTCACAAGTACATAGAAGACCTTATATAAGAAGTTCCCATTTTGTTCTCTCTCTCTCTCTCCTTGTCTCTTATTTTGATTTATCTTTTATTCTTTCCCAATAAACTATGCTAGTTCAACTACCTTTCTTTTGTTAAGCTTAATTAACTTAACTAATTAGTTGAGACAAATAAATAATAATACACAAATAAGGGTCTATTTAAATAATAATTAAATAGGTGGGATCCCTTGTCACTCCAATTTTCATTTCTTTAATGATCATCAAAATATGAAATTTAATACCGAAAAAATTAACTGAAATATTTTCCTTGTAACTCCCATCCTCATATAAATAGTCAAATATTTTAGTATCAAAATAAAATATGACTATAGCCAAAAATAGAATCATATCCATGTTGTCTAAAACATCCTGTCTAAATGTGTCTTTGCTTTCGAAAACATTATGTCAACATACCAACAAAATCTGTCCTCAAAAGAAAATAACATTAAAAAGCATTAAAACCCATATTTGCTGTGAGAGGCGTTTTACCTCTTTTCACTATTGCCTTCTTTTGAATTTTTTTTTGATTTGTCATGTGAAACAACCTTCAATTGATTGAAACCTTGTGGGTAGATTTTAATGATGACATGGGATAAAATATCTTTGAGGTGGAGATGAGAGGACACAGATTCAGAAGAGTCTTTGGAAGACTTGGAGGGATTAGCCAACCCTTTTCCTTTATCTAATTCTGGCTCGGAGATGAAAATTTTTAATCTCTTACTTGCATGAGAGGACTATACCGGCGAGGAAACACGATCAACTTGGGAATTTGGGTTGAATGGTGGTGTGGGAGGGGGAAATGACAATTTATTGTAGGCCAACCATGATGATGTGCAACAGGCTGATGGACAATCTCTTTCCAGCTATAATTTTCAGGTGGTTCTGGCTGCATAGAAACATGAGGGGGGACATGGATGCCAGAGAAGATTTGATGTGGCTGGAAGGAGGCTTCTCAGTTCTAGGTTGCAGAATCCCTTGGCCAACTAAATTGAAGAATCCGACTTGGAAAATCTGATTCAGTTCTTATGGATCAACGTCAAAATGTATTGAGAATCATGGTCTTCTATGGCCTCTTGGCCAATTATTTCCTCTACCTCCGTTTGCACCTCTTCCATTGCTGCCCTTGCTAAAAAAAACTCATCCTAAAACAATATTCCAATCAAAATATGAAATTTTTTAATAGTCCATTCATTAATACTCTACCTAAATAAAATCAAGATGTTGGCTCTATCATTCACAACAGAATCATATGCAATCCATCCATTGATACAACTCGCAACATTTTGAATTCAATAATCAAATGCAACTTGAACAAGGATTGATAGGGTTAATGGGAAAATAAAAGGATTTGTAATGAATGAAAAATAGTAGCATGGATGGGAACCAACAAATGAACACTGTTCAAGCTAAATTCATAGCCTTTTCCTTATAAAAACAATGTCTCCTTATTAAAATTTCCAACACAAGTCACCATCCAATCTTTTTGAACGAAATTCATAAAAATATAACAAGGGATAAATCAAATGTATCTGGGAAGGTGGTGGACATGCTATAATGAGTGAAAAATGAGACAATGAATGAGAATGAGGTGATTACTATTCTATTACAAGAAATAACATTCATTGACTTTAAAATCAACATTTCCATTATTCAACAAAAAACATTTGAATATCCACTATTTACCATGCCCATTTATTTCCAAAATTCCCACCAAATTCTGTTTGTGCCATAACACTCTTTTAAACTTTAACACACATAATCCATAACATAGGAAAAATCCTTTTAAACTGCTCAATATAAAACTCAAAGGAAATTTACAGAATTATCAAACTTGCAAGTTTCATTTCCCATTTTAAAACCATAGATATCTCTTTTAAACTAACATAACGTTTTGTAGGAGACTGTTTACAAAATGATTTGAAATTATTCAAAATCATAACAAAATGCCTCAAATCATCAAGAGAGGAAGAGAAACATAAATCTATCGGCCTTTCATTATATAACATTTACATCACAACCTCAAATAACAGCTGCAAAACAAACCGGGTTCAAAATCCCATGTTAACCTGATGGGCATTGTTTCCATAGAATTCATACTAAACTCAAAATCGACCAATTTCCCTTATTGATAAATAACAAGTTGAGCCACAATTCTGTGGGTCAAATCAATCTTCCCACTGTTTGTTCAAAACAAATAAACAAGATTTCAAATCTGGGTTTTCCTTTATTCACTTGCCCACATATTGAATGGGGAAACGAGGCCTGGAGCATGCATATGGGCGTAAGGTTTGAAATTTGGGCTACAAAAAAAGAAAAACCGACTCCTTCCCATCAAAATGATAGCAATATAAAAAACACAGGCCACCCATAACTTTACAAGCTGCGCTAATAATAAGACTGCATATCCTGCAGGGCCTGGGCATGAGGTGAGGGTACTACACAATAGTCACAAAACCCGTATGTTCCTTTTTACAAAGTAAACCATTTAAAATTTTATCACAAGAAATGAGAGAAACTAAACATATTCACCCTCAGACATTTTCCAACAACCATATTATAGTAATACCACCTTTTCTCCAGGCACATACAACCATATACTTCAAACATAATAAAATGCCAATCAATATTTCCAGTTTGAAACATTTAAATTACAATAGGAAGAAACCCAAATTGAAATGCAAGTTACACGGCCAAAATTCCCACAACAAATCCATTGTAAACTTTGGAAAACAAACACATTCTGCATGCAAACTCTAAGAGCCAACAAAACGATTTTGTCTGGAGCAGAGAGCAATCCATGAATGGAGAGGTAAAAGACCATACTTGTTAGAACAACGCTAGAAAATTAACAGAGATATTTTTTTTCACCAAAGGCTGAGCACAATGGAGGTACTACTAACCAAAGAAACCAAAACAAATGGGAGGAGAATAGTGAAGGTGGTGGCTTCAAGGTAGGGTAATAATGACGTGCAGTAAATGCACATTGCTTCCCATCCTTTTCATTAAATCCCATCAATCACAGCCAAATATGGAGCACACCCAACCTCCAAAAACCTTGTTCCAAACATATAATATTGACCATCATATATCCAATAGCCATAAAATATAACATACCATTTCCAAACTCAAAGTCAGATCAACCTCCCACATGAATCACATAGCAATAATATGCCCATTTAACACTTAACACCAAAATTACATATCCGCATTCCTTGCTAGTGGAGTATTACCATTCCACATAATAATCAATTGTCCATATATATAAAAAGTATACCATAAGTTGCATGTGGCTTATATTTAGAGTTAAAGAAATATATCAAAGTCTAGGTGTATCAAGATTAAATTAAAATGTCTAATAAAATAAACATTTTCTCCATTTTAAAATCAAATTGCTAACACACCCAATATCCATTAATCGCACATAGAAATAGTTTAGGATCTCCCTCCTTATTATCAAGCTGTGAAATCCTTCTCGTAAGGTAATCATGAGCACAACAAGAGGAGTGATTTCTCTCGTTATTTTTCTAAAGGGGTCCCACCTATCTAGTATTATTTAAAAATATATAAGTAATAATTCATTGCAACCCATTTGTAGGCAAGGATTTTATGTTGTGCTTTTGGACGTCAACATAGTGCAACCACGGTCTAGGAACCCGATGATCCGATAGACGAGAGCCTGATGGACATGGTGCCTCCTAGTTGGTTGCGTACGTCAGCTGGCATATGTTGGTCCCTGGATGTCAGAAGAGTTTTGCTTATCCTTTCAGTTTGTCTTGATGTCCGAGATCCAAAATGATCTTGACCATTGATTTATACTCCTTCATGAACAACTAATAAACGTCGATTTGATGTGGTGTGGAACTTGAATATTTCGAATCCAGTGATGTCATGCTGACATCATATGGACATGTGGCTACTTTTTATTTGTTCATGTTGACAGTGAGGTGGCTGAAAGCACATGACACATGTCACTCATTTTCTAGGCGTTTACCTATGTCATTGTTTGTTTCCAGGTGTACACATGGCACTTGTTGACTGGATCTGATTTGGCATGCCACCTCAAAGGCTAATGTGGCACTATATCGGGTCATTAGACCAGTTGTTATTAAAGTATTACCATCCAAGAAGTTGGGGGTTCGACATCCCGGTGGTCCGACATGACGTCACGCCAAAAATTTATGCAATCTCCTGGGCCACAAAAGTATAATGAGTGTTAGTCTAGGTGCGCACCATGATGAGGGCCATTGATTGTCGAGCTAGCTCCATGTTTATTGCAATATAACAACATGTAATACGTTAATTAATTTATAATACTATAAACTTTTATTAAAACAACTATTTATAATTAATTGAATTATTAAGCACTCAAAACATTGAATTCATGTAAGTGGTTGAATAAAGAATTCAAGCCACTCAATCATGATAGAAGGTGTCAAGTGTAATTATCCTTGAGAGAAAAGTAAGAGTTAAGTAAGCCTAGGAAGAGAAGAAAATTTGAGTAGGGAAAACAAGGTAGTTTTACAATTAGCAAGAAGTGAGGAAAACTAGAGGAGAGTGCTGCAGAAGACTGGCTAACCATAGAGGGTATTGAGGAAAAATTTCTGAAGCTGGTAATTGTGGTAAGAATGAGGCTGGTATGCCTATGAGTGATTTTTATTTTGATAAAATCACCTAAGAGAAAGTGAGCTTACTGTGTGAGCACTCCGGTTGTAGATGGATTTTCTAGAGCCCCTAATAGAGAGATTATTGGCTAGTATGTGTTGGAGCCCTGAAGGGGATGGAGATTGTTTGAGGGACTACAATGCAGAGAAGCAAATCTCTTCCCTTTGTGCAGGTAGATGGGAAAGAGAGATGGGTGTTTGGAATTGATTTAGGAGTCACGTCACTTTGTTTTAGTGGGTAATTGAGTTGTTAAATAGACTGTAGACACCATAGGATCTTATCCATCCTTATGGATTGATAGCGCCAACTCGAGGGGGATTTTCTACTAAGAGAATTGGAGCAACGAATTCTATGGTTGGGTGGAATGTCCTTTATCTGCGACTGGTTGTGTAAATCATCTTTAAAGACAAATGTCATTCATTGTGTTGCTTACTATTAAATGCTATGTCTGAATGCTACATTCACTCTATATTTTGCATATATGATTCTGTTATGTGTGTTTAATTACTATCGTGCATATTTAAATTAGATGCATTTATGAGTTAAATTAATAATAATAATAATAGCATGAGTTTGTGTGTCATGTTGTGTATGCTTCCACATATTACAAATTGGTATTAGATTTATGCTAAGTCATTTTTAGTAGTAACGTGGCCCAACCGAGGATTTGTTTGGATTACAGAGTGGTATCAGAGAATTTTTTTGTTGTAGCGTGCCTTAGTGAGTATTTGGGGACGTCACAGGAACACAATATGTCTCTTGATAATAGAGAATATAAAAATATATTTTCTCATAATATATTAAGCATAACAATGCCCTCAAATCATTCACCAATTATTGTGCATACTTTTTAGTTTTGAGAATCATATTTGTATCAACAACAAATTTTCCATGTAAGAGTTGCTTATCTAAATAGTCAAAGCAATGCCATGAAGTTTATGATTTTGATATTTTAAGTTGTCTTCTTACAAAAAAAACCTAATATTTTCATGGCTAATGCATAAGGGAGGTGAGTGACATGGACACTTTGTGTAATAGGTTCTTCCACTGAAATAGTACTAATTGTATTATTTGTTTATTAGTCTTAGATTATAGATTTACACATACACCTATTATTAATTGGAGGTGCATGTTGGGTTGTTAGTAAGGACTCAAATTAAGATTAGTTAGTACAATGTGTGTATGTGATTTGTAGTAACAACTAACCTATAGACTAAGACACTTAAGTATTAATAAAAAAGATAAGTTAAGAATGTGAAAACTCTTGAATACAATTTAATGGAGTCATTATATTATGTTATGGTAAAATTTTGTTTAAAATTTTTCATTGATTGAATACAATTTAATGGAGTCGTTATAAACTCTTATGGTATTAGATCAGGAAGGATAGAGGCTTAGTGCATATCAATATAAGTAAGTTTCCAAGTCAAGCCTCCACCTTATAAGCGACCCGCCATATATTATTGTTTGTATTGATTTGAAGGGGAGAACAAACATGATATACTTAACCTTGATGCATAACAAAGAGGCAGTGAAATATACTTAGCATAAATCTATTGATTTTTAACTTGAATGGAAAGGGATATGTCATGAAGAAGCTAGACGCCTTATCCAGGAAATCGAGCATTCTTCATTCTTCATAAATGTAGATATACTTAAAATGCATTCTAGCATATAGATTCACTTAATCTAGGAATTCCATTCACATTGTTGCACCGTATAAGATATGAGGCAATGAACCCATTATAACACAACATTCTTGGGTGAAATCGATGGATAATGTGTTAGTCCAGTCTATTGGGGGGAAACAATCATGGAAAAGTTAATTCTAGTGGAGACATTTGAGGGTAGGGATCTTCATACATGGCAGGTAAAAACCCAACTCTTACTGACAGACAAAGATCTTTGGGATTTTGTCATTCTAAAAGTGCTAAAAATGTCAATTGTTGACAAGTTCTATAAATAAACTATCAAGGATGAAAATTCAATGCCTATCAATGGTCTAGGGTTCTTTGATGCATATATACATCATATATACCTACAATCTTCCAAGGTCACAAATCATTGAATAAATTGTTTGGGTAAAAGAATTACAATGTCACATTAACTTTGAAGCATAGAGTATTTAGGTTAAGGATGGAATACAAACATAGCATGATACAACACATGATTGAGCGTCATTGTTAACTGGTACATATATTAAAGTGGAATATGATGATGCTAGGGCTATTATGTTAAATAACTTACCTACTAGCTATTCAAACACAATATTTACTTGGACTAAAATAGATCCTAGTCTAGAAATTTTGATTTCTTCCTTCCTTGATGAAGAAAATATATTGAAAAGATTTGATTTAGTAAAGGACGATAGAGTAATGTTTGTGAAAAACAAATACAATCCTCCTTTTAGGGTAAATAAACGAGTCAACTTCCAAAGTTCCAAAGGAAATATGTGTTTATTATTATTCTAAGCAACCAATACATATCCTCATGAACTATATTGTTATGATCTAATGCCTTAAAAATGATAAAAAGTCAATGAATATAGTCTAGTTCGAGGGGGAAACCTCCTTTTATAATATGTCCAATTAAGAAGATAAGATGAGATTCTTATACAGATGATTCTCCTTTATTATAAATAGGAGATAAAGTGAGAATTATGTAACCTACCACTAAGCAAACCTAATGATAACTAATAAAATAATAATAAATGAGTGTTAGAGCCTTAGGGGCATTGAAATAGCCCCTCTTTTTAAAACATCTTTTCCCTCAAAGCTTGTAATTGAGGGTGTTTCTTCATGAACTACTCATTTTCCCAAGTAGTTTGTTTTTTGGTGACATATTCTTCCACTTGATTAAGTACTCCATAATGGTTCTATTTTGCAGAGATATAGATTTCCTATCTATATATTTTTATGGTTCAATAATCAACTTCCATTCTTCATCTAATTCTTGATGTTTTGTCTACATTGACATAGTTTGTACCAAAATCTTTTTTGAGAAAGATACATGAAAAAACTTATGAAGGGGAGAAGAAGAAAAAATTGACTTTTACGCCCCTTGTCTAATCTTGCAAATAATCTTATATGGTCCATATATTTTTGCAACTAATATCTGATTCTTCTTCTATTTGAGAGTATATTGCTTATTAGTTTTTATTCTAAAAAATACCCATCACCCTCCTCAAAGTGTCTTTCACTTCTACTTTGATCTATTTGCCACTTCATCCTATTTTGTTCCATTTGAAGGTTTTACTTAAGAATTGTCCAAGTTTCTTTAGTCTTTTCCATGTGTGACTCTACTGCCTCCACTTTGGAATGATCATGTAAAAAGTATGAGATACTAGGAGTTGGATATCCATAAAGGGATTAAAATGGGGACATATTAGTATATGTGTGATAGGTGGTATTATACCGCCATTCTTATATAGGAAACCACTTCACCCATTGAGATTGCTTATCTGAAGAATAACAACGTAGACAACCTTCTAAACATTTGTTAACTATTTCTGTTTGACCATTTGTTTGTGGATGATACGTTGAGCTCATAACTAGTGTTGTTCCACTCATATTCCATAATTATTTCCAAAATTTTCTTGTGAATTTTATATCTTTGTCACTTAAAATTACTTTAGAAAATCCATGAAGTCTATGAATTTCTTTCATGAACACTTCTACTACTTGACTTACCATATATGTACTTCGAATTCCACAAAAATGTGAATATTTTGTGAGTCTATCCACGACCACAAAAATGATATCCTTACCTTATGATTTCATTAAACATGTAATGAAATCCATTGATATCTCTTCCCATATTTGATTAGGTATGTGTAAAGGCTGAAGTAACCCTGGAGTTTTTATCGTTTCTCTTTTATTTCTTTGGAAAACCTGACATTCTCTTAGAAATTTTTGAATGTCTTTCTTCATTCCTTCCCAAAATAAATCTTTTTTTTATTTTTTGATATGTTTTAAGGAACCCTGAATGTCCTACCATTGTAGAATCATGAAACTTCCTTAATATTTGTTGCTTCAAATTTTATTGAGGGCATACAAATATTCTCCCCTTGTACCAGAGAATATATGTTTTCCACTCCCAATGTTCCATAGATTTCATCCCTTCCTTTATACATTGTATTTTCTATCTCGTAATTTGTCATTTTTCCATTCATGGTGAGATTATTCCATCCACATCAGAATGGAATATGTAAGAGAATATAAACATGATACTTCTTTTATTCTAGAAAGGGAATTTGCGACCACATTGTCCTTCCCCTTTTTGTAGATTATTTCAAAATCAAACCCTTGCAGTTTTGCTACCCATTTTTTTGTTCTGACAATATTTGCTCCAAACATTACTTTAGACTATCATGGTCTATCTTGACTTTAAAATGCCTCCCAATGAGATACTGTCACCATTTTTTATTGCATGTAAAATTGTTGTCATTTATTTTTCATATGTAGATTTCACCAAGTCTTTTCCCTTTAATTGTTTACTTTCAAAAGCCAACGATCTCCCTTCTTGCGTCAATACTACTCAAATTCCTTGTCTAGATGGATCACATTCGACTATGAATGTTTTACCAAAATCAGGTGTTTCCAATATTGGTGTAGAAGACATGCCATCTTTTGAAAGTGATAATGACAAGGTAGCCTCTTCATTCCATACACATGAGTTTTTATTCAAGGGAGATGTGAATGGGCTTGCAATGTGTGCATACTTATTAACAAATTTATGATAATATCTTGTAAGACAAAAAAAACCTCTTAAGGCTCTTGATGTTCTTAGAAATAGGCCACTTTGTAATATCTTGGATATTTTGAGGTTCTACCTTAACCCCTTTCTTTGAAACAATATGACCCAAATACTCTAATTCTTGTTTCCCAAAATAACATTTGGAGATTTTTACATATAATTGACATGTTTAATGTGGTATTCCCATGATTTACTACAAATACGTATATCATCAAACAAAACCAACAAAAACTTTCTAAGATGGGGTTGAAATTTTTTGTTCATAAGGCTTCGAAAAGTTGAAGGAGCATTAGTCAACACAAAAGGCATGACCAAGAACTCATAGTTCTCATCATGAGTTCTAAAAGCTATTTTGGGAATGTCATCTTTTCTTAACCTGATTTGGTGGTATCGTGATTTAATATCTAGCTTTGTAAAATAAGCCACTCCATGAAGCTCATGTAATAGCTCATCAATATTTGGAATATGGAATTTATCCTTTATGGTGATTTTGTTTAGATCTATATAATAAGGACACATCCTCCAATAATTATATTTTCTTCTCACCATCACTACTGGAGCTAAAAATGAACTCTTGCTTGGTTGAATAATACTAAAATCCGCATGTCTTGAACTATTTTCTCAATCTCCCCCTTTTACTGTTGAGGATATCTATAAGGCCTTTTATTAGGAGGAGTACTTCTTGATATTAGTTCAATTTTATGTTAATGATTTCTAGATGGGGCTAGACCTTTAGCAATTTCTTGGAAGACCCTATAGTGCTCTTCCAAGGTGCATCTTAATTCCTCTGGAATATTTTCATTTTCTTGCTTAACTTGCATAGAATAAAGTTTAACCACAACTCCCTTGCTGCCCTTTTTTATGATATTTTCCATTATATTATAGATGATGACTTCAGAAGGTCCACATTTAAACCTTTTGAGTTCATATTGAATTCCTTCCAATTCAAATCTCATGAATAATTCATTACAATTTGTAGAAATTCTATCCAATGTTTTCAACCATTAAATCCCTCGAACAACATCTACACCTACAATGAGAATGACATACATTGATATTTCCAAATTATATTCTCCCATACTTAGTTTAATGTTATGGAATTTTCCCACACAATCAATACTCCCTCCATTAGCAACTAAAACTTGAAAATTTGTCATTGGATACACAAAAAAATTGAGGTTCTTCACTAATCTTTTATCAATGAAATTATGGGTACTACCCGAGTCAATGAGCAACATAACCTTTTGCTTCTTAATGTAACCTACAATATTTAGGGTCCGAGGTGCTGAAAAACCTACTAGTGCATTGACATATATTTTAGACTTTTCTGAGTCAATGTTATGAAAAATTTCTTCCTCTATTTCCTGTTGATTAAGGTTGGTTGTCATTGATGTCAACCCTTGAAGAAATCCCTGCAGCACAAAGGTTGGGTAATGGACCCAAGATTGTTTGATGTAAAGATGACTCATTATTGTCTTGTAATGGTTGATAATAAGTAGAAATGGATGAACTCCAAAGTGGTCCCCTTATGGTGAAAGCCCTCACGGGAAGACGCTTTGCGGATTGAGTTATCCTAGAACTATGGTTAGAGAACCCATGCTTATTTCTGGAATAATGATATGAAAGCCAATGAATTTTTCAGTGAAACTATCCTATATGGATATTTCTTGTCATGCCATTTCTGGTGGTATTTGGAACGTCACATAACTCCTCACGGTTAGAGAATTATGGCCATGAGAAGTTGGAGAACCCAGGTTTGGGTAATGGACCCAAGTTTGTTTGATGGATAACGATATGAGTTTTCATATATTTTTAGGTAATACTATTCTATATGGATAGTACATGTCATTCCATTTCTGTTGGTATGTGGACCATCACATAACTCCTCAAGGTTTGAGAGTTATGGCCTTATGAAGTTGGAGGACCCTCATATGTCATCTAGAAGCCTCAAAAGGTCAAAGTAGTCAAAGTGTTTTGAGAGATTTTAAAAGGTAAATAATAAAGTGAAGTCATGAGTGTAATATAGTTCAAAGTGAATACAAAACAAATTAATTCAATAATAAATTTAATGGAGAAATTAGAAGTGGGTTAACCCAAAAATAAGGAAAGTGGGAAAAGTGACCTAGAAGATGTTTTTAAGGAAGCTACTTGGAAACTATAAATAAGAGGCAAGTTTCTCTCATTTAAGACACACTTGAGAATATTTAATACCTATAGGTGTCTGAGGTAACCAAAGGATATATAAGCTGAATTTCTGAGGAAAGTGAAGAAAAGAAGGCCAAAATTCAAGGAAGGATAAATTCTTTTGATGATGCTTTCTAAGGTATGTTTTTTTCAGGTCGTCACACCATTTTCACAATAACCTTTTTTATAGAATGATTCAGACAATGAAATTTCTATTCCATTGAGGAAAAATATCCAAGTATATATGGTAAATAATTCATCATGTGGTTCATTGTATTTTTGGAGTTACACTCCGTGGAAAATAGGGTTTGTGGCTAGTCCCGAAACTAGTCAAAAACATGTGTTTTAGGTAAAAACGTCATAACTTATTCATAAAAGATCCAAATTCAGTAATAAAAAAATGTGTTGGTTAGAGTACATTCTTTA
>ML866301.1:21721-38565 GCA_009831015.1 Picea engelmannii | reverse complement strand
ATAAAGCTTGTTGTGTTTTATTGTATGATTCCTTGATCACATACATAGGTTTATATTGAGTTTATGCTATTGCTATCACTTTGGTTGGTTGTGTTCTTTTGTAGGATCATCATTGTATGAGCATTGGAATGGAGCTAGGATGGTGATGGAAAGAGGAAGTGACATTTAAATGGTATGTCACCCATCCCTCTTTAGTTAGTAAATTCAATATTTAAAACTTAAGGAAAGCGTCATGTTCTGGTGTGTTTTGTTCTAGATCTAGGTGGATTTAGAGAGATCAGTTAGTTTCCACACCTACCGATTAGTTCGATAACAGTGTGTCCTCCTAGATATGACGGTCCATCTCTAATTCATCCTTTCTAACTTCATGAAGATTTTTCTCACTGCATACAATTCCTCCCAAACTCTATCTCCCAAACTCCTTAATTCGTTGTCACGTATCTCCTCGCATCCAACGATTAGGATCACCTCCTGACTCCTTGACTTCGACGACCCTGCTTCTTACAATACTTCTACACCTCCAAACCATGAAGTGTCGACAGGATTCTATGGCTAAACTTCATGCAGTTCTCCCATATATGACGATTTGGAATGATTCCGCTACCTCTTGGACAGATCTTGCTCATTGATTTGGAGAATCTTCAACAGGTTCCACTCTATTGAAGGTTTCTTGTCACTCTCCCTCTTGAGCTTGTTATTCCTTTGAACATTTTTCTCCTTAGATAATTTCTCTTTGACACTTCATCGAAACTTACCCTGTGCACACCTTGCAACAGGTTTTTCTTCCACAACTTAGCTTCTTGTGGGTGACTGCGCACACCTTATGAAAATTCTTTTCACTACTCTGGAACAACAATTGAGCTACTCCTCTTGAGCTTGTGAGTCCTTCTCCTGGTCTTCTTACCAATCCTTTGATTTGTGATCTTCTCCACTTATGGCCTTTCTGCTACAGGCATCTGCTTCTTCCACTGGATCACTTTTTGATATTTTGATCCCTTTTCATCTCCCCTGTAAGGATACATGCGTGAAATGTTGAATACAAATGATATACCCACATCTTCTGGAAGCTCTATCTCATAAGCATTTTCATCAAATTTCCTTAGGATCCTGCATGGTCCTATCTTCTTCATCTTTAATTTCTTATATGTTCCCCTTGGGAACGTATCCCTCCTGAGACGTTCTAGAACTTGATCTCCAACTTCAAATTGAAGCTTTCTCCTATGATGATCAACTCTGCATTTATATTCTATGCTTTTGTTTTGCAATTGCTCCTTGATCTGATTATGAAGCTTCTGTATTTCTGCAATGAAGTCTTCTGCTCTAGAACTTTTGAATTAATTCTTCTCTAGATCTCTCATTTCTAATACTCCTCTTGGATTCATCTGATACACTATCTAAAATGGAATATTTCATGTACTTTTGTTTACTGAGTCATTGTATGCAAACTCTACTTGTGACAAAATTTGATCCCACTGGCCATGGTGTTCATTGACCAAACTCCTCAGCAAATTTCCTAAAATATGATTCACCACCTCAGTCTATCCATTCGTTTGAGGGTGATATGATGAACTAAAATATAGTTGTTTCCCCAACTTCTTCCACAATGTCCTCCAAAAATGACCAACAAATGTAGTGTCTCTATTTGAGACAATACTCTTAGGAAACCCATGAAGTTTCACAACCTCTTTGACAAAAAAAAAGAAATGTGTGTTTCATCATTAGTATTCTGGCATGGGATAAGGTGTGCCATATTTGAGAATATATCAACTACCACAAATATGGAATCACTTCCTCTTTGTGTCCTTGGCAATCCCAACACAAAAACCATGCTTATTGCATCCCAAGGCCTTTCTGGAATAGGCAATGGTTGATACAATCCAGTGTTTTGTCTCTTCCCCTTGGCATACTGGAAAATCTTACATTTGTTTACAAACCTTTTCACCTCTGCTCTCATACCTAGACAATAGTATGAACTGTTCAATTGTGAAAACATCTTTTTGTGGCCAAAATGTCCTGCTAGACCTCCACTATGTTTTTCCTTCAACATATTTTCTCTCATCAAGCATTTTGATATGCAGAACTCACAACCTTTAAACAACAATCTATCTTGAATTTGATACTCGTTCCACTGGATTCGGTCTCTAATCATAGTATTTTCACATGCTTCATATGATCCTTTAAAATTTGGATCATCACAATACATCTCCTTAAGGTGGTCGAACCCTAAGGTTTTTACTTGAAATTCCCGCAGAATCAAACATCTCATGCTCAATGAATCAACAACTTTTTTAACATTACCAGAAATATGTTTAATGACAAAAGTTGAATTTTTCATAAACTTTATCCACTTAGCATGTCTCTGGTTTAACTTAGCTTGTCTGGTTATGAATTGCAAAGCATTATTATCGCTATACAAAAAAAACTCATTTGGAACAAGGTAGTGCCTCCATTTCTTCAAGGCTTGAGTTATTTCATAAAATTATTTATCATATGTGGAGTAATTTCTCTTAGCTTCATTCAACTTCTCATTGAAATATGAAACAGGCCTATTATTATGGCTCAAGACTGCTCCTACTGCAACTCCACTAGAATCACATATTACTTGAAATGTCTTCCCAAAATATGGCAAGACCATAATCTGTTGTTTTGTTATCTTCTCCTTCACTATATTGAAGCTTTTCTCAGCTTCTTTTGTCCATTTAAGATACTTGTGTTTCTTCTTCACCGTATACATCATCGATGTACAAATTTCACTGAAATTTCTAACGAACTTCCTATAGAAACTCGCTAATCCATGGAAGCTTCTCACCTCAAATATGCTTCTTGGCGATGGCTATTCTTTGATTTCTCTTACCTTCTCTGGATCCATATTCAATTCATTCGAAGAGATCACAAAACCCAAGTAAATGAGTTATGTCTTCATAAAAGAGGATTTCTTTAAATTTATCAACAACTTTTTCGGCTGCAATCTCCTCATAACTAATGCCAGGTGTCTCAAATGCTCTTCTTCAGTTTTACTGAAGACTAGTATATCATCCAGATATACAATCACAAACTTACCAATGAAATATTTCAATACCTCATTCATCAACCTCATAAAAGTACTTGCTGCATTTTTTAAAGACAAATGGCATAACAAGCCATTCATACAACCCTTTGTTTGTCTTGAAGGTTTCTTTCCACTAATCACCTTCTCTCATTCTTATATGATGATATCCACTTTTCAAATCTATCTTTGACAAATAATTTTATCCACTTAAACAATCCATTAAGTCATCCATCCTTGGTAAAGGAAATCTATACCTAATGGTGATCTTGTTTATGGCTCTTGAGTCTATATACATTCTCCATCCTCCATCCTTCTTTGGACTTAACATAGTTGGTACTATGCATGGAATCAAACTTTCTCTGACTAACCCTTTGTCCATCAAATACTGGACCTGTCTCTTCACCTCCTCATTCTCTTGAGGTGTCAATTTGTATGCTGGTTTGCTCAGAAGTCTTGCTCTTGGTATTAGATCAATGTGATGGCTAATACTCTTGATAGGTGGTAGTGAGCTTGACAACTCATCCACCACTATGTCAGAAAAATTATTTAACAACTCCTATATTTCTTCAAGAAAATCATCCATAGAAGTACTTGTAATGATAACCCTTGGTTTCGTCACCACAACAAACTGCATCTCCTGTTCTTTCTTAATTTCACTCAGAAGTTCTTTCCCACTCATGAGAAGTATACTTGTGTTCGATTCCTCCTTCGCTTTCTTTTCCTCAATTGGCAGCAACATGTGTGTCCTACCATTCTTCTCCAAAGTATAAGTATTCCTTCTCCCATCATGAATGACATTCATGTCATACTACCATGGTCTTCCCAACAAAACATGACATACATCCATGGGAATCACATCACATAAAATCTCATCTCTATATCCTCCTATCTTAAATTCAACAAGACATTTTTTAGTTACTGTTACCTGATGTCCTTTCTGCAACAATGAGACCTTGTACGACATCAAATATGCATTTGTATCTAGCTCCAATTTCTCCACCATATCTATGGATACTAAGTTATCAGTGCTCCCACTGTCAATTATCACCTTGCAAACTCTATCTTTAGTCTTGCAAGTAGTCCTGAACAAATTGTTCCTCTGCACTGGTTTTTCAACCTCTGGCTCTGGCTTCAAGATAACCTTTTTCATCATCAAAGGTCTCCCATCTTCTACACCTTTTGCATCAATATTCCATTTCTACGCTTCCAAAATGTGATCTTTTCCTCCTCCTTCTTTCTTTCTCTTGGGGCATTCCCAAGACATGTGTCATGTCTTTCCATAGGCATAACACTTCACTTCACCTCCTCTTCCTCTTCATCTTCCTCGAGGAAAATATTTTATACCACTAGGTTTTCTCCCTGGAGAACTTCCTCCTCTTTCCAATTGACTACGTGGTTTCTCATTCTCAACCTTTGGATTTTATGCCTTATCATGGGAAATTCCTTTGCCTATGTTTAGACTTCTTCCTTTGCTTCACTGACTCTACTTTCTAGCCAACTTTTCCTCTACTTTTAGCGCAATCCGAAAATAATCCTCCACTATTCATATTTTCATCATGTTGATTTCATCCTGGATTTCATACCTCATGCCGTTTATATATCTGGAAAAAATTTCATCATCTTTCTCTCTTTGTCCAGCCCTGATGTTCAGTTTGTAAAACTCCTTTGTGTACTCTTTCATAGTCATTCCCTTCTGCCTCAGGTTCTACAACTTCTTGAACAAATTTATCTGGTAATCCTTGGGTATGAATTTATCCTTTAGCTTGGCTACCATTATATCCCAACTCTTGATCTTTTTCTTACCTTTGCATCTTCTGTCATCTTGTAGTTCGTCCCACCACAACGTTGCATGTCCTTTTAATCTAGTGACAGCGTGCTTCACCTTCTTCTCCTTGTCGACATCTTCATAGTTGAAGTACTTGTCCATTGACCCTATCCAATCCAACAATTATTCAACATCCAAATTTTCTACATATATTGGGATGTCTATCTTTTCTCTAGCTCCCAACTTGACAACCGCTTTCAACAAGCACTCCTCTGCAACATCCTCTACTACATCATCTTCAACATCTACTTATTCATTCTCTGCATCACTGATGTCTCCAACATTAGGTGCTCTCCTTTGTGTTGTCTCCATAGCATCTAACCTTGCTCTAAGTTCTCGCATCTCCCTTTCCATAGATCGATTTGCTACAAGTGGCTCTACACGTATTTTGGGAGGCATTGTGATGAAATTTATTCACACAAATCTCAATTAATGTATCTGATAACTCTAAATGATATCAGGCTACCTCTTTTCACCTCCTTCCTACAGAATTAAAATCCGTGGCTTTGATTTCCAATTGATGCTATCAAACATAACCTTTTTTGGGCTCTTATACCACTTGATGCATCCCCCCCTTCCCTCTTGGGGATTCTATGACCTCTCGGTCAAGGATCTTCAAACACCTTGATCTGAATTAGCTTTTCGGGCCTCCAATAGACCCTAAAAAAATAACACACAGGTCCCTTTGATGTCACCTGCAGGTTCAAACTATGCGCAACTCTACTCTCTGGCGCTTTTGGCAACACCAAAATGCGAGTGCTAGCCTCCTGCTAGAATCTTCTCCAATATGACCATGGGCTATGACCATGGTCCGACCCTCTTCATAACTTCAGGCCTCAAAAATATTGTAACCTCTGTCCTCATTTCTTTCTGGAACTCTTTCTACCGAAATATGCAGATCTCTGCCAGGTGTCCTCCTGGATCTGACAGTCCAGCTCTAATTAAGCCTTTGTGACTTCATGAAGATTCCTCTCACTCCATACAATTCCTTCGAAACATTGTCTCTCGAACTCCTTAATCCACGGTCACGTATCTCCTCATAGCCGATGGTTAGGATCACTTCACGACCCTGCTTCTTACAACACTTCTACACCTCCAAACCACGAAGTGCCGACAGGAGTCTACGACTAACCTCTGTGTATCTCTCTCAGAATTGTCGATCTGGAATGATTATGCTCCCTCCTAGATGGATCTTACTTGATGATTTGGAGAATCTTCAACATGTTCCACTCTATTGAAGGATTCTCATTGATCTCCCTCCTAAGCTTGTTCTTCCTTCGAACCTTTTTCTCCTCAAAGGATTTCTCTTCGACACTTCGTCGAAACTTGCCTTGTGCACACCTTGCAACATGTTTTTCTTCCACAAATTAGCTTCTTGTGGGAGACTGTGCACACCTTGCAACAATTCTTTTTACTCCTCTACAACCACACTTGAGCTACTCCACCTGAGCTTGTGAGTCAAAAGACTCTTTCACGCACTCCTTGTGGAAATTTATGCACTCTCTACATACAAGGCTCCAAGATATCTCCCTTGGATTTGTTCCTCCTCAACACCTTGAATTTCTCAGAATGACTCCTTCGATACTTAAGCAAGTATCGAATCTACGCACACATTGTGACAAACTTCCTTCAACTGTCCCTGCTGAACTTCTGAGTCTAAATAGACTCTGTCAATGCACACCTTACGGACACTTATGCACTCCTTGCATACAAACGTTTCATGTTACCTCTTCTGAGATTTTGAGTCGAAAAAGACTCTGTCAGTGCACACCTTGCTAACACTTATGCAATCCTTTCACAGGATCGTAGAGAGAAACAATTGAAACTTATCTACTATCTTGCATATTCATACATTGAACCATGTAAATGCTTTCATAACATAAAACAAGAAATAATAGAGAATTGAAATTAACAGAAAGCCTACCATTCATTCATTCAGATAGACACAACAACAATCAACATTTCGAATAATACTCCTCTGTTATATTCATTCAACTGTTAAATACATGGGTTCATACAATTCTCTTCAGCAGCTCTACAACTCTCAACTACAATGGTCTTCAACAACAATCTTTATTTTCACAACAACCTCATTTGGGCAACAATACATTTATTTATACAACACAAGCTCATTGAGATTTCCCTCCAAGCTACCTTAGTGCTATCGTATCGAAATAAAATCATGTAACTACTAAGGATTTATTACAATAAATGTTTGTGACAGACATATAAGATCAAACACATCGAATATGTATTGCACACAACTTCATTAAAAGAAAATACATCTTCCAACGATCTCAGGTGATCGTCCAGCTCTAAAAAATTAAAGATGCTCTTAAATTACAATCTTTTCAAGATATATGCTTGATACGCCTCCTTAAATTAAAAATTCATTTCTTCAAAATGCGTACTAGTGCATTGAGTTGTCCTCCACTCGCACTTTGTTGGCAATGCTCCTGCATCATACTCCACTAGATAAAAATTTGTGGACTCCTATCCATGAGCTCCTGCACTTACTTTCCATGCTTTTGGATATTCACTTCATTTACCCAACTTGCATCTTCTATCGGGTGTCCTTTCCACTTTACCAAATATTCAAAATAAATATTTCTCCTAGTCTTCTTACCAATCCTCTGATCTATGATCTTCTCCATCTGTGGCCTTTCTACTACAGGCATTTGATTCTTCCATTGGATATCTTTTTGATCCTTTTTCATCTCCCCTGTAAGGATATAGGTCGGAAAATTTGAATATGGGTGACATACCCACATCTTCTGGCAGCTCTATCTCATAAGCATTTTCATCAAATTTTCTTAGTATCTTGCATGGTCCTATCTTCTTCAGCTTTAATTTGTTGTATGTGCCCCTTGGGAACCTTTCCTTCCTGAGATGTGTTATAACTTGACCTCCAACTTCAAATTGAATTTTTCTCCTATGTTGATCATCTCTGTGTTTATATTCTCAGCTGTTGTTCTACAACTGCTCCTTGATATGATTATGAAGCTTCTGCATTTCTGCAGCAAAGTCTTCTACTCCGGCGCTTCTGAATTCATTTTTCTCCGGATCTCTCAACTCTGATACTCCTCTTGGATTCATCCCATACACTATATGAAACAGATTCTTTCCTGTACTTATGTTTAATGAGTCATTTTATGCAAAATTTGCTTGTGACATAATTTCATCCCACTAGCCATGGTGTTGAGTGACCAAACACCTCAGCAAATTTCCTAAACTCTGATTCACTACCTCAATCTGTCCATTTGTTTGAGGGTGATATGTTGAACTAAAGGAAATTTTTGTCCCCATCTTCTTCCACAATATCCTCCATAAATGACCAACAAATTTAGTGTCTTTGTCTGAGACAACACTCTTAGGAAACCCATGAAGTCTCACAACCTCTTTGAAAAACAAATTTGCAATGCGTGTTGCATCATTAGTCTTCTGGCATGGGATAAAGTGTGTCATATTTGAGGATCTATAAACTACCACACATATGGAATCACTTCCGCTTTCTGTCCTTGGCAATCCCAAAACAAAATCCATGCTTATTACATCCCAAGGCCTTTCTAGAATAAGAAACGATTGATACAATTCAATGTTTTGTCTCTTCCCTTGTGTTAATGGGAGAAATAGTCCATCCGTCAACTGGGAGAGTGGAACCGGTCCGGGGTTGTCTAAATAACCCAAGCCGTTTGGAATGGACCACCCTGATGAGTTTAACGGCTCCGTTGGCCGCTCTGAGGTCTCGTAAGGAAACCAAAGAGAAAAGTGATCTGAGCTAAATAATTTAAACTAAGGAAACTAGAGACTAATAAAATTAATTAAAACAAACTAACTAACTAAATAAAAGAAATCAAACTAAAATAGAGGAGACTAGAAACTAATAAAGCAAACTTAAATTAACTACACTAATCTAACTATGAACTACTAACTATTATATATTTACAATATACTAATTATAATTATAATAAGTCAAATCAACTGCCTAATTATCAGCTATGTTATTCCTTATTCACAAATGTACACCATGGATAGCCTACAGATTTAGTTAAAACCTACAAAACTCATGTGTTTGCTGCCCTGAGACAACCAAGGATCTATTTTTTATCTTTTATGTTTTATGAAAAGGAAATAAAAACTACTGAAATCAAACAATCTAATCTATGCTTACTGATATTAAACAATGTAATATAAATCTAACTAAACTATCATTTATATTAAACTACTTAACATAAACAGTAAACGCCTAACTAATTGACCTGGAAACGCTCCAAGTCTGCCCTGTGTATGATTACTTCGTAAGCTGGTTGGAGGAAGAAATTCACACCATTTAGCCCTTAAGATTCTCGCAAAGGATCAGCTATGATGCTTCCTGAAGTATATTACAGGACAAACAAGACATAAAAGAAATCATAACAATTTTCTGATTATAAATTCATGCAAAAGGGAAACCTATTATGCAACAAACTCATATATGATAATTCAATTCATAAAGAAGACAAAGCTATCATTCATAAACCGAATCCTTAACTGTTATGTCTTTTATCAAATTGGAAGCAACAAGGTATGTATAACAATAAGAAATTATATCACTTGAATTTGATTTAGATAACAAAGTAATACTAAACCAGAAACACAATGATATACAAAACTTGGAACAAAGTGTCGATATATTGAAAAGAAAAAGCTATAACAACGCATCAATTCTGCTCCAGTTTGAATCAGCATTACATATCCTTGTTCTCCCCAACTGAGGATGATCGATTATTACAAAATCGTAGGTTTATATAGGTTTTTCACAAGGTAAAACATCCTTGTGAATAATAGTAAACAGTTTACACAATCTGGGAATAATCCCAAAATCCCTTAAACTAAGTAACTAAAAACGCAAGTGAAATCTGTAGATCATCCCCTAACTGCCCATGATATCCATTGCAAATTCGAATTGCCCTGCAATAGAACACAAAAACCAAGTTAGGAGGATGTTTTACTTGAAAAACAAATAAAAATTGTTTTTACAGACTTAGCTACAGAATCGTTTGATTCTGTAGCTGGTCTAAGATAGTAAACATAACCAGATATATAATCAAATCAAATCTAATCATCTAATAATAATCAATAAATCACTAATGATTAAATCCAACCAAATCAAACAAAATATAATCGGGACAGAGTAGAGATGCTCTATTTTTCCAATCGACATAAAATCGCATCACATCTTAACAAGACTGTTCCATGAATGAAAAACCAAATCGCATGAAATACAAACCATCATTATCGATAAGCATAAGATTCATATCATTGATAATATAGAAAGCCATTACGATTTCACGCATCACTGTATCCATAGAATCCAACCACAGTTCTCATTCGCTACGTTTCAAATAATTCACAGGTAAATTCGTAACTGTAATTGGCTAATTATAATCACAACAGCAGATTGATATCATTCAAATAAAAGCACGATGTATGAATTGCTTCCAATGTAATCGGATCATCTCCACAAATATCGACTCAACAGTCTTCATGTTAGACCACTCCATAGTCGACAAACAAGGTTTTGACAGAGTCAACAAACCAGGCATATAACTAAATTTAATTATAGACACAAATCAAAAGATTTGATACAATCAATCCATTTCTGTAATCTCAATCGAATAACAAATTTGTTATCATCGGAATACAACTCACATCGTAACAGCTATCATTGTTATCCATTCGAAATTTGATTATGTAACAAATGATATACGAACTGGTCCCAACATAGAAAATTCAATTAGAATAGTTAACCAATTTGTTCATCGTATCGCGCAAGATATAATCAAATCGAACAGAGATATCATTTGTATTTCAAGAATAGAAAAGATATCAAATAACAACATATTCAAATCAAATTATGGTCAATCAAACTAAATCTAATCACAACCAATCCAGAAATCGATAATCAAAACTTATGCATGACAGAGCAAGTCAAGCATGTAAACAGAGCTTATGATCACGCTGTATAAAAGAGGGAAAGCTATACCATTACAATTGCTGAAGCTATGTCAATTTCGAATTGACAATTGCAGTAGCAGACTCGACATTTTTGAACAGGATTGACCCAGCAGTTCGTTGATTCTTATCGTTGGGCTGCACCTTTGCATTCTGAACAGTGAGCTTTGCCACTTGGTTTTACCAAATCGTGAATTTTGGATTGCAATTTCGGGACGTCCAAGTAGTATCTCTCTAACCACAGTCCACACTGATCACAGGGTGAAGCAACCTTTTGGGCAGAAGGGGGGTTTGATGATTCCCCGAGGGTTTCATAAGGTGGCTTAATACCAGGAAAGTCAGGGTTATCCCGTAGACAAGGAGGTAAATTCTCAACGAAATCGTAAGGAGGTTTGTCACCACAGAAGCCCTCTTCGGCGAGAAAACGCTCAATGCTCGAATCAGAGTCCTCGCTGACCACGATAGGCTCTGTTTTGGCAGGAGGCTTAGATTTATTTCTCTCCATGTGAGAGATCATCCTTGCATTTTTCTTGTTTCTAGCAGCAGTCTTCGCTCTAGCCTTTGTGGTTGTAGGCTTAGTAACTTCGGTCGGTTTGGTCACAGCCATAGACGAATTCAAAGGTGAGTCGGGTTTAGGTTCGGGTAGCAAAACACTGTAGGGTACAGGGGTAGGATTACTCTCGGTTACCATAGTCTTATTGACCTGTGGAGGATTTGATTCCTCAAAGCCATTACGGTTGAGAAAATCGTGCCAGGAATCACGACGTAACCCTAACTCATAAACAAGAAGCATTTTAATCAACCCAACATGGAAGAGGCTAGTGTCAGCCTGACTTCGCTTGTACTTCTTATCCATTTTGAATAAACTTCGGTGCAGATAATGCGGCATACTAAGCTCAAAACCCATAAACACCATTAATAAACGTAGATGAAACAAGAAAACAAACCCGTACCTGCCTTCACAAGTAACGAATTTCTTGATAATCATCAAGAGATCATACCAGCGGGGTTTCAACATCTTCGCAGGTAAACCTCTGTCACACGAATTCACTGTCCAAGACCGAAATAACAATGTCCATGGGACATCCTTTACCTTGTAGCTTTTGGACCATTTTTGTCCCTTGACAGGCAGGCTAGTTGCCAAACTGAGAAATTGTTCGGTGATTTCAAGCTGGACATCTCCAACTTTGGCTCGACAGCCATCGAATGACAGTGCAAATTGTCGAGCCACAGTGATGTTAAAACCATCGAACTTCCTTATAAACGAAATCCACCCGAATTCCTCTAGGTCGCTATACGCACCATCAAATGTCAACAGTGCTTGGCATCCATTAGGCTCGACCCTTACGACAGGAGCCATAACCTCTGTACATGGTAGGGTTCACACTGAATGAACAATGCACAGAGTGAAAACGATAGGGTTTCAATAGCTTGAATGCTCGACGAGACCGAAAATAACTCCATGCGTGCGAAGGTGGTGGTATTACCATTGCCACGCATTGCATTAATGACCTGTACAGAGCTATTAAAACCATAATCATTTAAAACAAACGTATCGACCAACAAATAGGTGAATCATCATATCTACGTGCCATTCATCCGAGTCAGAACCAACACCTCATGTGATAATTATGCGCCAAGTGTTAAGTTTAATCAAACACAGTACCCAACATTAACTATCGATCTATCGTGCCAATTCCATCGTTCAACCACAAGGTTTAATGCTAATACATAGCTTGGGATTATGAATTATGCAACATATTATCCACTTTGCAAATAATATACCAAGCATTAATTCGTGAAGTCCAATATGATTAACCCATGCGCCTTCAAACCATTGCTATCTCTTGTAATGACTTACCAACGTATTCGTTGCACATGGAAATGTTTGCATTCCAATCTTTTGAGAACATTATGATCCAAAACTTCTTCATATAATAACTGAGTGAAAGTCCATAATAAGGATAAAAGCAATAAGACCAAATCCATTACAATTTTCATAAGATCAGAACAGAACCAATAAATTTTATGCCCAAAGGTTTAGGAATCAAATCATATCTAAATGTGTAATCAAGACATAAGTTCGAGAAAACCTTTAGCAGTCATGTGATAAACCAGTGGTTAAGTGTCTTTCAGCAAATCAATACAAGACGACGACAATCTAAGCAACGAAAGAGGTGTTTTCACACTTGCAATTGTGAAAACTGAATCAAAATTGAATTGTAATTGTCGCAAAAAATGAGACGAAAGTCCATTAGCACAATGCGACAATGATTTGTCATAATGGGATAAGGGGTGTAGGTATATTTTTGAAAGCAATAAAAAAAAATTGGGTTGGCTGCCAACACCTTGGCATACTGGAAAATATTACATATGTTTACAAACCTTTTCACCTCTGCTCTCATACCTAGCCAATAGTATGAATTGTTCAACTGTGCAAACATCTTGTTGTGGCCAAAATATCATGCTATACCTCCACTATGTTTTTCCTTCAACATATTTTCTCTCACCGAGCATTTTGGTATGCACGCCTAGAAACCTTTAAACAACAATCCATATTGAATCAGATACTCGTTCCACTGGATTCGGTCTTTGAGAGAAGGATTTCCACATGCTTCATTTGCTTCTTTAAAATCTATATCATCACAATACATCTCCTTAAGGTGTTAGAATCCTAAGGTTTTTACTTGAAATTCCTACAGAATCAAACATCTCCTGCTCAATGCATCAACAACTTTGTTATCACTACCAGAAATATGTTTAATGACAAAAGTGAAATTTTTCATAAACTCTATCCACTTAGAATGTATGTGGTTTAACTTCTCCTATCTAGTTATGAATTGTAAAGCTTGATTATCGCTATACAAAACAAACTACTTTGGAACAAGGTAGTGCCTCCATTTCTTCAAGGCTTGAATTATTGCATAAAATTGTTTATCATATGTGGAGTACTTTCTCATAGTGTCATTCATCTTCTCACTAAAATATGCAACATGCCTATTATCTTGGCTCAAGACTGCTCCAACTTCAACTCCATTTGTATCACATATTACTTGAAATGTCTTCCCAAAATATGGTAAGAACATAATCGGTTGTTTTGTTGTCTTCTCCTTCAATATATTGAATCTTTTCTCAGCTTCTTCTATCCATTTAAAAGTCTTGTGTTTCTTCTTCACCGTATCCATCATCGGTGTACAAATTTCACTGAAATTTCTAATGAACTTACTATAGAAACTCGCTAATCCATGGAAGCTTCACACCTCGAATATGATTCTTGGTGACGAACATTCTTTGATTTCTCTTACCTTCTTTGTATCCATCTTTAATTCATTCGAAGAGATCACAAAACCCAAGTAAATGAGTTATGTCTTCATAAAAGAGGATTTATTTAAATTTATCAACAACTTCTCCCAATGCAATCTCCTCATCACTAATTTCGAGTGTCTCAAATATCTTTCTTCAGTTTTACTAAAGACTAGTATATCATCCAGATATAAAATCACAAAATTACCAATGAAATCTTTCAATACCTCATTCATCAACCTCATAAAAGTACTTGTCGCATTTGTTAAGCCAAATGGCATAACAAGCCATTCATACAACCCTTTGTTTGTCTTATGATTTCCTAAAAAATTGATTGCCTAGATTAATTTTCTGGGTGAATAATTATATTCTATTGTCCAAGACCTTTCCAATGCCTTCTTCCATGCTCAATTCTGAGTCTCGAGAAGAAATTTATGGTTATTTGAAAATTGTTTATTAATTCTTTTGTTCGCACTTCAACTTGGTGCAGATATGCATTGTAATTATGCTTTTTTGCACCGAATCCATTGGAGTTTTTGTAGGATCTCAATTGGGTTTCTTCACATACGTATTTTGGACAGTCTTTCCAAGTTTCACCTATTTTTGGGTTCTGGGATGCTAGTTATAGCCTGCTGAAGTTCTAGGCCAATTAGTGTTTTTCTTTTTCTAAAATGCTACAGGTACCTTATGTACCATCTTAAACATTTTTAACATGCCCAAAATTTTAATTCAACTCTAGGACTATTTTCTATGGTTTAATATCTTTCCATAGACTGCTCCTGTGCCTCAATCTGATTCCAGAGAAGAAAGTTATGGCCCTTCGAAGTTAGTTGGGTCTTAAAATTTACCCTCTATTGTTTGTCCTATAACTTCCTCATAAAAGATCTGTTTGACGAGCGGTTTACACCATTAGAAATATCTCTCCAAAATCTTTCATTTGAGCTGCAGAGACAACTATACATTGTCACACTTTGTTCTCATGGTTTTTGAGTAGCTAAAAATGTTGTTTAGGGCCTCAAAAATGCGTTGCAAAAAGATGACCTTCAAATAGTATAAAATGTCTCAGAAATTCACGGGTTTTCTGTTGTTGTAGACCATCCAAACGAATTCATGCACACAAATTTGAAAATGTACACCCACATTTAGCATGCACATAAACACCATAAGGTAGCGCATGCTCTGTGCACCTATAACCAATGAGGTTCATTTCTCTTTCCAGTCAATACCTAGTGCACACTACTTTTGTGTCGCGTGATAATATCTATCACGCACAATTTTGGTTCATGCACTAATACATGTTGCGCACAATTTTTGTGTTGCATGTTAATATTCCATGTGCATTGCACTCTACGCGTCATACCATGCCAAGGTTTAGTATGCTCCCACTGCACACTAGTACTGCGCACACACCATTAATTAAATCGTTGCACGACAGAAATATTCAACATGTATGCATTGCATACCAACATTGTGCGTGCACCAAAAAAATTCCTCTGTGCTCTTCCAATACTCAGTGTGCACACCACGGGTGCCAATATAATGTGTTCGCATACCACAGGCACCAATATTACGCATATGCCACCCAATCTGCATCATGCAGTGAAATTTAGTGCACACATACACACACTATTATTTTTCGTGCTTCACTATCTCCACTCCACACAACACCAAATTTAAGTGCGCACACCCATGCATCGTTATTTTCGCACATTACCAATCCTACACTACACAATGCCAAATTTAAGTGCGCACACCTGCACACCATTATTTTCCACGCATTACCAATCTTGCACCGTGCAGTGTCAAATTTAAGTGTGCACACCCATGCATCATTATTTTTCGTGCATTACTAATTATGCACCACACAACACCAAATTTAAGTGTGCACACCCACACACCATTATTTTTTGTGTGTTACCACTCTGCATTGCGTAGCACCAAATTTTAGCACAGACAACCATGCACCCTTATTTTCCACACATCATAAGATTTTCACTGCGCATTATGCATTTTAGTGTGCAAACCTGGACACCTTCATTGTTTTGTGCATCAATTCCTCGTGAACTCCACTGTAGAAATTGAGGATTTTGCCAAACGTTTCCCAATTTTCACCATGGACATTCTGCAACTATGAAATTTGTTCAATTTCACTCCGATAACACCAATTCAACCTCTGCAACAACAAATCGTTGTCGGTTGACATTTCTAGAATTAATTTTTCTCAGATTCAATTCACGAATTGAGAATTTTAATCAACTAATCTTTCTCCATCTATCATGGCTTCCTTGTAACTTCAAATTCGAGCAATTCCGGGTTTTAATTTTCTAGAACAAATATTAAATTAAGAATATCTCACCACTTGGCCAAATTTCTCAAATTTCTCATGAATTTAACAACTTAAATTGGGGATTTTGCCCAATTCCATGCAATTGCTTATGATTTTTACCATGGATGCACTATAACTTGAAATTTGGCCACTTCAAAATCAATTCTCTATGAAATTTTTCTTTAATTCAACTTGCTCAGTCCATCCAGGCTCAATGTTGAAAACTGGAGCTTTGATACCATATTGTAGCATCCCCAGCATCCAACTGGGATATACCACATAAAATTTTCAAACTGTATACAAAATTAAAACATATAGAAAACTCTGCAAATGCACAGATTCATACA
>ML866301.1:3665-21621 GCA_009831015.1 Picea engelmannii | reverse complement strand
CCCCCTCCGTGCCCATTGTGAAGCTTCAGTAGCTTCTGGCGTGTTTGTGCCTTCGGCTGCTCGCCTCGTTTTTTCTGTAGCTGGTATTGAAGTCTGCTTCGCGCGGCTGGGGGCTAGGGTTTCCTCAGTCTTTCGCTCGCCATATCCCTACTACTAAAACTAATAATTAATATTAATTAGTAATGCTGAATTACCCATGTATATTAATTCAACCCATTTTCCTAAATTTTCTATTGGTATATGAACCTTTCAATTTCTAATTCAGTGTTCCCAAAGCCAATCATTGAATACATGTAAGAGGGTCAATGTGAGTGGTCACACTCCAAATTTATTGGTCACATGGGGGCTGAGTACAATGAGCTTGGGGAAGTGTGTGAGTCAAGCAAGCAAGCCAAAGGAGAGGAAATTCATATGGGTAGCTACAACAATTTTGCACAGTCATTGTTTGTGCATGAAGAGAAAGAAAGAGAGCTTAGAGTTGGTGCAGCCATGGAGGGGGAATTCTAGAGCATGTCGGAGCATATTTCGAGCGTTTTGGAGTTGAATATTGAAGAGTCAAGTTGTCATTCCTAGAGAGTGAACTACTAAGTGAGTTGCACTAAAACAAGAAGGGTTGTTGATATTGCTAGTAGCTTTTCCTAGCAGTGAATTTCCTTGATTTCCAAGCTGAGAGATTCCTAGCTACCTGTGCCAAAGAGACACTGATAAACGAATGTTCCACCCGAGGAACTGAGATCAGTGAAGGGGTACATTCCTTGGGTTGGGTAGGTCATGTTAAAAAAATAGGATCGTGAAGCAATAAAATAGGACAAATGCGGAAATAAAATAAGAAGATACACAATAAAATAGAGACATAGATATACGTGGTTCACCCAGTGTGGGCTACTGTTGTGGGGTTATTCTACCCTACGGACTAACAAAAAACTTGCATGCAGATCATGACCCTTAAGAAATAACTTTTAACCTTCTACCCAAACCTAAAACCCTTTCTCACATGCAAACATGGGAAGAATCAACTAACCTTTTTATCGTCGGTTGAAGTAGATCCTCCGTTGCGCTTTATCCCCTTGCTTCTGCTGCTGCTCCTTCCAAAAAGTGATCCTGCAATCAAGACAAAGCTACACATGCATGCTATTGATCTACTAGAGGGTTAGAGATTAAACATAAATCAAATAAAACATATAAGACTCATGTATTTGGGACGAGAAAAGCATCTTTTTCATTAATCTCAAGATGAATCAACTTACAATGATTATAGAGACCGGCCACCATTCCTCGATCCTGACCCTGGGCTCCTCCTCTTATTTGTCCTCCAACTGCTTTGCTTGAATTCTCCTAAAGCTTGAGGAAAGGCTAAAGGGTTAGGACAAAACGGATTCAGCAATTGGGCAGAGTTTCTTTGCTATGATTTTTCCTCCTTTGAATAGTACTCCTACCCCTTATTTTATCGGCTAGAAGGAGCTAGGGTTTTAAGCAAACTCTCGGCCATGCATGGCTGGGAGTTCTAGTTAACTGACCCAAAGCTTCTCGTTCCGTCGGAAACTTTCCTGATTTTTTGCTTTGTTAGGTAAACGCTAGTTGTAGTGGGCCAGCCAGCGTTCCAACGCGTGCTGTATAGGGCATGCCAGCGTTCCAACATGCCCAGTGATAGGTTAGGGTGCGGGTTACTTAATTTAGGAGGTTTTTGAAGAGTCTGTTCAACATGGCTTTGGCAATGAAGGACAATGAGTTGGCCTGATGCCAAGTAAACATGAATAGTGCAATTTAGGGTTATAACAGATGCCCCCTAATGTGTGAGGTCAGAAGAGAATTTGATGGCCGAAATACATTACCAATTCTTTACCAATATGTACTGATATGCTAAATGAGTGAGCCCAGGAATCAAGAATCAGGAGGTGCCGTCTGCAAAAAATATCAAATGTCTCACCGAGGCGGGCATACCCATGCTCGGGATAAATCAGAACCATGGCTACCAATCAAATACACTGTAGATCCATGTCAAATAACTATAAAGAGTATCCGCAAACAATACACAATGGAGCTACATCTCGAAATCAGAAAGATATACATAGAAAGTATCCATCTCCCAGAAGCTGATTCGGCCTAATGGCTGTACTTCAGAGCTCGAGCAACAACTTCAAAATATTCTAAACTCGGGTAGGAGTGTAATATGAGTGTACGACTGCACTACCCAGAGGTCTTCGATGGCTCGTCGGTTGTGGACTTGATAATCTTGATGATCGGACTGAAGGCTTCAGTGATTGCGAACAAATACTTGATTGGACGTTCAGGATGGCCGGGTATGCGGACAAGAGACATATTGCAGAGGGGCCGACTCAGGCTAAGTAACAAACTTCCCTTGGACAATAGCACGACAAGTGATAAGACTCAGGCATCATATCTATTAATCATAAGTCTATGAAGCAGGAGGCAACGCAAACTCTCCATATGTTCAGAAGAGTAACCAAACGGTGGAGGACACAACTCAATATAGCGAGCAAAGCTTCCTAAGGTCGTACTACATCCCAAAGTATGATGAATCAAACATATAGATGTTCTTTATCCAAGGGCGACTCATGATGCTGCCAATAAAGAAAATACTTTTCCCATCCTCTTTTTGGGGTATATTTGATTTTTTTGTTCTTTTTGAGTATTTTGAAAAGAATAAAGGAATATTACGTTACAGTGGAGGAACGCGCATAGAAAAAATACAAGCTCAAGGCACAAGGACAAGACTGATGTTCTAGGAAATGATACTCGAGAAAAATCCTCCAGTGGCCAAAGGTGTTAAGATGCAAAAGCAAATTGTTACTACGCTGATGGGTAAAGGATGCAAGTGCGGTTGATAGAACACACAATGGTAACGTCCTTCAATGTAAGTTTAACAAGCCTAAAGAAGGGAAGCTCGATGATTTTTCTTGTTTAGAGAGTCTGAAAAAGAATGAAAGGAAACTCCATTGGGGTACCTTTTTCATCAATAGTCTAGTCGGTTCGAAAAAGGGGTAAACTAGCACCGACTAGACGTCAATTCAAAACCATTTTAACGAGTGTGACAAGGACACGATCACTCAGCTATTTTTTCAATTTTAAGGAGTCTGAAAAAAGCTTAACTATGGACTCCGTCAGGAATATTCTTCTGGACCGTTTTAACGAGTGTGAAAGAATAATGTCACTCAACATTCTTTTCAATTTTAGGGAGTCTGAAAAGAGCTTAACTATGGACTTCGGGGGGTTTTATTTTTCATAAATTTAGTCCCTCAAGCCCGAAAAAGGAATAAAATTATACCTGAGGATACTCTTCTAAAGAATCGAAATTCGATAGAGTATTCCTTTGTTCGTACAGTTGACCGTCCGGACCGAAAAAGGGGTAAACTACCACCGAATAGACGTGACTTCAAATTTCAGTTTAACGAGCGTGAAGGGTCACAAGATCGCTCGACAATCTTTTCATGTTTAGAGGGTTTGAAAAGGGCTTAAAAGGAGACTCGTTATGTTTTGGGAGTCCAGGGGGTAAGACAAAGAGTGAAAAAGACCCATGCAAATGAGGCTCAAACTCATATTCAGGAAAGACTATGTGGACTCCCGAGCCTACTCTGTTGTCAGAAACGACATGGACACCATAATGCAACCAGGACCTACCTAGGGCATCCATGTTTGGGTAAGCTCTACCATCCAGTTGCGACACTTCTAGAGAAAATATGACGGTTCTGTGGCACAACCGGATGGGATCGATCCTATATCGTAAAAACCAAAGACAACGAGATGCAATAGTGGGGATGAGGTCCTACCCTATATGCTCAGGTTGAGTTTTGAATTTTTTTTTATGGACCGTCCTTATGTATATTTTTTTTTATTTTCTGAAACTCAATGAAAAATGTCCCAATACCTAATCAAATCTTTCCCATATAACTCCGGAACCACTCAAAATGGTTTTTGGTATAAAGAAACTGATAAAAGAGGCCAAAAGGGTGACAAAAAGAGGCCAAAAAGTCTATAAATAGAAGCTGGCAGCTCATTATCACCATTGTTGATTTGGAAATTGACTCTGGAGCCAAAAGACCCCCTTTGCCAGAGATCGTGATTCTGGGAGCTACAGTGGACCAAAAAGACTTCTGCTTGGACCAAGTAAGTACAAACTCCCTCCTCTTGCACTTTAGTACTTCATTTAATGTTTTTGGGTGTGCTTAGGGGGTGGCCGTCGACCTCCAAGAGGTCGGCCCTAGCAAAACACGGGCTGTCCAGGGACAGCCTGCGGGTACCCGCGCGCAGAGTCAAACCTGCGCGCGGGTACCCGCGACTGTCACCTCGACAGCCCGCGGGTTGCCCCCCCGCGCAATTGAAAATGATGTTTGGCAAGATCTAACTCCCTTTTTTTGTTTTGTGCTTGACATGATGTATGTTCATTGGAGAGAGAGGGAGCACGAGGCTGCCAATGAGGCAGTTGCTGCAGATCCGAATGTGATGGCCATGCTGACGCAGTGTGGCTTAGTGAAATTTTTTATGTGTCCGTTTATGCGCGCACAACCAAGGCTGCTGAATTCCCTGGTTGACTATTGGCATCCTGATGTAGAGGCATTTATGATAGAGGGGCAATCCTTGGTGCCCACCACCGAGAATATCTATTTTTTGACGGGCCTCTCGAGGAGAGGGGAACCCATTAACTTTCATACCTTTCCTGCAGGGCCGAGAAAAGTCTCAGAGTTGATAGCAGAATATTGCATAGCTGGGACTAATCAAGGGACTTCCTCGATACCGGTTAGCAGTATCACCAGCCTTGCTCTAGAGACTATCTTATTGCTCATTGGGCGAATTACCGGCTCCGTTGCCGTACATCAGGCGTCACGCGCACAGATGAACTGTGCAGTTCAGTGCATGAATGCACAAATATATGACTAGAGTACCACACTGCTAGAGAGCATGAAGAGGCAATTGACAGATTGCCGACATCAGACACACAGGAACTTCGGGTTCGGGACTATCCTGTGTTCATTTTTCTTTGAGAGAGTTCCATGCTTTAGTCCTCGGAGGACAGTACGAGGACATCTGGCGACTTTCCCTGCAGTATGTAGATGGGCAACATTACTACCGCGACAGGGTGGTGGAAGGACCATAGAGGCCTTCAACGATGACTTCTTTGCTTGGTTGTCACGACATATCCCCGCCATCGAGGACCACCCATACGCACAGATCGACTTTTCCAGAGATCCAGCTATACCAGTGCCTCCTGGTGAGGAGCGAGGGGAGATGGGTAAGTCTCCACTTGTACAGTTTTTTTGTTTGCATATGTAATTTTTATCTCTTTTTATATATATATCATGTTTTTGGGACCCTAATATATCTATAGGCCGCATGGGTACATTGTGTTGCATGCAGATGTGGGACCCGTGTAGGCTGCTGATTTTGCATGGAACAGGCGTCGCCCACGGCCAGAGGCCGCAGCCACCACCGCCAGGGGAGCAGTAGCAGTAGGGAACCCTCCAGCAGGAGAGGCTGAGAGGGCTCTTAGGAGGATTGAGCAAAACTTCATTGAGCTCACCCGCACAGTTCCCATGATAGAGATAGAGGACTTGCCGCCCTCTATGCAGACTCATTTGGTGGGGTTACCTCTGACATGGGTCCGATTGTTTAGGCATTTGGGTCGAGCTGTATATGATTATAACAGGGCCCATAGGCCCTGAACAGCCATTTGTAGACTTTTATGTGCCTCGAGCACTTATATGTATATATTTTTTGAGGGCATAAGCCCTGGTGACTCGATATGGTTCCCATTTTTTGAGGCACCTGCGCCCATCTATGTACTCTGAGGATTTTATGATGTATATATATGGTTTTGATTTATTTTCTGTGTCTTTATGGATTATGTGTTCAAAAATGTATTTACATGTGTTTGATCATGATCTTTTTTATGTGTGAGCAAGATGCCAATCTAAAATGTGATTAGCTAGAGTATCTGTGATTTGATTTAGACTCCTAGGAACATGAAAATATGTAATATAATCAAAGTTGCGTTCCAAGAGACGTACCCTAAGGAATCTTCAGTGTAAAGTAGGATCGTGCACACGGTATATTCTGTTTAGTTGTGACACAACCAGTTGAGCGTCTAGATAGACCCAGAGATGAGAGATACCCAATGAAAAAGCGTCACGAAGCAACTCAATAACTGTGCTATACTCAGCAACATTGTTTGTGGTGTCACCTAAGCATATCCCTCCGGAAGATAACAACTGATCCCGTGGTGTAAAAATTACCCAAGCTGTGGAGGCAAGCCTCCGCGTGTGTCAGCTAGCATCGTCCGCATACCCAATGAACACCTCGGACTCACTTGACATCTGCCATAGTGATGAAAGATAACATTAATGACACATCCATGACACGTTTTTTCAAAAGAAACGAAATAAAGTAATAGCACAAAGACTATACATATGTTACAAAAAGTTACCCACAGTGATGATGCTATGAGTAATACTTCTTGAGGTAGAGCCCATTTCTAGGCTCCACCAAAGCATTCCCTTCAAAATCGACCAAGCGATAAGTGCCCTTCTTAAAAACCTCCTTCACAATGAAGGGTCCGAACCACATGGGTTTAAACTTTCCTGCCCCTAGGGGGTCCTTATCTTGGTCATAAACCAGGACAAGGTCACCCTCAGAGAAAACCCGAGGACGAACGAACCTATCATATTGACACTTAACCTTATGTTTATGAGCCTCGTTGGCCAGGGCCGCATCGCAACACTGTTCATCAAGTTTCTCAAGGTGTACTAACTGTTCTTCAAGTGGAGAAGTGTTTGGCAATAACTGTACTGCCAATTTCAAAGATGGAATTTGACATTCGATGGGCAAGAATGCCTCCAGTCCGTAAATGAGTTGGAAAGGTGAGAAACCGGTTGCAGTCTTAACTGATGTTCGGTAAGCCCATAATGCCGAGTATAACATCAAATGCCAGTTGGATTTGGCTGAGTTGATGGTTCGCTGTAGCATTATTTTAAGAGTTTTATTAACAGCTTCCACCTGCCCATTGGCTTGGGGATAGTAAGGTGAGGAATGCTCTTGCCATAACCCAAGCTTTGATATTAACTCGGACATCATTTGATTCTAAAAGTGACTGCCATGGTCAGTGACAATCTCTCTCGGGACTCCGAAACGTGCTATAATCTGGTTAAATAAAAAGAGAGCTGCAGTCTCTCCATCATCTTTGAACGTCGGCATAGCTTCGACCCACTTAGTGAAGTAGTCGACAGCTACAATGATATAGCGGTGCCCCCTGGCTGATGGGGGGTTGCAAGTAGTGTAATCAATCCCCCACTTGGTGAAGGGATCGACGGTGATAACAGGAAACATGGGAGCTGGATGTTCCCTCATCTTCCGCGAGAAGATTTGGCATAGATGGCACTTCTTGACCGACTCGATACAATATTTTATAAGCGTGGGCCAAAAGTAACCTGCTTGTAAAATCTTTTGGGCTGTTGCCAACCTGGATAAATGACCGCCACAAGATCCTATATGAAAATCGTTGACCACTATGACAGCCTCCTCATGAGTGAGACATCGATGCAAGATACAATCTACCCCTCGCCGATACAAAGTATTATTGAGTATAAGATAGTTCTTGGCCTGATGGCATATCCGTTGACGCTCATCACGAGAAGAAGAGGTAGGACACTTCAAAGTCTAGAGATAGATCAGTATATCTCCGTACCAGGGGTCAGATGATTCGATCAAAAACATATCACCCCAGATAGGCGATTCCTTAGGCACAACGTCACCTGACTCAACCGGAAGTTCCGAAATAAGTTCTGCGAAGACCAGTGACTTCTTAGACTTGGCTGAAACGAAGTCTAAGTCGAATTCTTGGAGGATGACCATCCATCGACTGATTTTTCCACCGATAACTCGTCATGTCAACATGTACTGAAATGGATTCACAACGGCAACGACAGTGGTCTTACGAAACATAACATAGTGACGGAACCGTTGAACAGCATGGATCGCTGCCAACGCAAGTTTTTTGAGATGGGTATAATTAAGTTCTGATCCTACGAGGCCTCGACTCAGGTAATAGATCATGTATTCAGAAAACGAATCATCTTCCTGAACTAAAACCATGCCTATAGTTGACTCTGCGGCACCAGATATAATAGGAAATCCTTGTTATAATTCGGTGGTCGTAGCAGAGGTGCGGTTGTAAGGACGTGTTTCAATGCGTTGAAAGAGCGCTGCGTCGCTTCGTCCCAAAGAAAAGGAATGCCTTTCTTCAGTAAACGCATGAAGCCCTTGGTGATTTCAGCATAGTTGGCGATGAAGCGTTGTAAGAAGTTCACCTTGCCTTGAAGACTCTGAAGTTGTAAAATTGTGCGTGGGGGGGGGCAACTAGACTATTGCCTCCACCTTAAGAGGATCGACCATGATCCCCATTGTTGAAATGATGAAACCTAACAAACGTCCTGACGTGATGCAAAAGTTGCACTTGTTGGGATTCAAGCGAATCCGGAAGTAGTGGCAACGTTCAAAGATTAGTCGGAGGTGCATAGGATGATCCTTTCGCTTGCGAGAGCGTGATGCTAAATCATCTAGATAGGCATCGACTATATGTTTGAGGTAATGAAACGCAAAAGACATGGACCACTGGAAAGTAGCTCCAGTGTTCTTGAGACCAAAAGGCATTTTTCGATAGGTGAATGTACCCCACGGACAGATGAATGCCATTTTGTGCTGGTCCTCAGGTTTGATTTGGATTTGGTTATAGCTCGAGAAACCATCCATGAATGAAAAGGCTTCACAATCGACGCACTCATCAATGATCTGGTCGATGAATGGGGTTGGATAATTATCTTTTGGACATGCCTTGTTCAAATCATGGAAATCGGTACAGACACGAATTGTTCCTTATTTTTTATCAACTGGCATGGGATTTGACACCCATTGAGTCAAGTGAATAGGGTATATGAACCTTGCCTTAAGCAATTTCTCAACTTCAGCCTTGATGGCTGCTGCTTTCCTAGGATTAACTGGACGAAGTTTCTGTTGAACAGGCTTAGCGTCCGAATACATAGTGATCTCATGTTCAACTATTTTCGGATTGATGCCTGGCATTTCCTCGTAAGACCAAGCAAAAACATCGCATAATTCTTTAAAAAGATCTATGTAAATCTGAATCTCTTCGGGGGAGCAATCTTCTCCGACAAAGACATTCTCCATGACGCCGGGGTTTTGAGAGATATTGATAGGTATCGTGGTGGCGATAGTCGCCATATTTCCCTCAGCATAAATATCCTGTGTAGCTAAGAGGTTAATGGGACAAGGATGATCTCTCGTCATGGTGATAGTGAATTCTCCTGCCTCGATTCGGTGTAACTCTGGGAGGAAATATGATCTGTGATGAAGATCTTTCCAGGGTTTGTTCGGACCAGTCATTGCTTCGATTATTTCTTCGTCAGAAGGCAAGACTAAATCTAACGAATCGGTGTTGGCAAAAGAATCTTGAGCCCAGATAGGCTCAATGAGTGGATCCAACTCTTGTGCAGAAATCAGATTAGGAGTAGCTGAAGCTTGCTGAACCAAAGAGTATGCTACTTCAGTGGCTGACAAGGGCGTAGACATGCCCGCATGCCCCGTCGCATCCATTGTGTCTGATGGGGAAGGGAGAATCCATGGATCCTGAAAGTAAGTCATGCGGAATGATGAAACATGGAAAATCTCAGCCTTGTGGTGAGTCGATATAAACTTGACATCGCTATGAGGAGGTGGGTAATCGAAAGTACCCATCAAAGATGGGCACAAGCCAACTCCTACGTTAACGACACCGGCTTGAGGATTATCAACCATGGGAACCATGGATGCCCCCAAAGCTGGGTCAGGTCGAGAGAAGGATAACTGATCAATGGTCACTATCCGACCTTCATGTGGAAACAATAGGACTAAAAAAACTGTAGCGACCACCGCTTGCATTGCATAAGTCCAACTACGACCTAACAACAGAATGTAGTCGGTGGGGGCATCAACTACCTCTACTTCGACGCACACGGTCTTTCCCCCTAACTACACAGGGAAAGAAGGAATGATGCCATGCGGTTGGAAAGAACGACCATCGAACGCAGTGACGAGAGTAGGTGATGGACACAACTCGGGTTGACCAATGGCTTTCCAGCATGCTAACAACATAACACAAGTCGACGCGCCCTCGTCTACCACCGTGCAGAAGATATTTCATGTAAAAGTTTTTGTGGGATGAGCCACTACTATCTGAAACGCGACGTGGTAAGGCAAACGAGGTTTCAAGTCAGTCGTATCTAACATGATAGTTCCCGGGTTACAAGTCTCAGGAGAGCCTAAAGCAGTCAACAAGGCTTTCCTCTGAGTAGGGGAACTTTGGAGGACCTCCAAAGCGGACATAGCACAAGGGGTTTGTCATAAATCTTCCACCACAGAGTAGTTCTGGGCGGCCCTTGCGTTTGGATTGTGAGAAGCTCGCTTAAACACACCTTTTGGGATGCGTGTCATTGTCTCACCCAACGTCTTCTCGATCTGTAAAGGAAGAGATGGGATCTCGGCTTCTTTGCCCTTCTCAGAGGTGCTTGGTTTACTATAGTCGTGCACTCTAGTCTTAATGAAAGCGTCACTTTTCACCATATATACGTTCGCGGAAGATGGATTGTTTGGGGGAGGGCAGTTTTCTTGGCTGCCCCCCTCAGTACTTGTAGAGGCTTGAGTTAAATTTTGCCTATGCTAAAAGGGATTAGTCAACACGGCTTGCTTTTGCTGTGTGACAAACTTTTGGGCCTCCGCAAGTCGAGGACACAGATGAGTAGGGTGGTCTTCCGCACACAAGTTGCACGGATACCTCGCCTTCCATTTTTCGGTAGTGCCCTCGCTAGCGTTATCAGTTGGTTTCTTATCCCCCTTACCCTTCTTGGGTTGTTTTTTCTTCCCTTCAGACTGCTGGGTGACCTTTGGGTTTGTCGTCTGTACAGAGTGTACTTCCGATGTTTGGGTAGGAGGAGAAGCCAAAGCAGGAGTCTGACTGGCCACTGAGTGTTGTATAGATAACTGTTGCAATTGTTTGGTCAATTGCTTAGCGAGCTTGGTTTGTGCCGAACCAACTATGCCATCGGCATGTGGTCCGGTTCTCTGTCTGGTTTTATCCAGAATCAATCGTGGTGCATCCGACAGGATGGTGTACAATAGACCAGACTGAGAGTAGATAAGCTCAAACTATTGAGCCCTCATGATAGCATCTTCCTCGGAGAAAACCCCTGAAGTTGCGACGTCTTTGGATAAATATGGAACTAAAGACTTAATAAACCACTCAAGAAGGAATGCTGGTGGAACGGGTACCTTGATAAGACTCTTTCAACGTCACCACTCTCGAATATGATCCGAGATATGGTCCGCTGACGTCTGCGAGAAATTGGCAAGAAACTTTGTGTCGGTGTCGTATCTCACAGGTAACTAGAAATGGTTAAGGAAAGCCATTGCCAGTTCACCAAAAAAGGAATATCGTGAACGATCAAGCTCTATGTACCATTTCGCGACACTCCCAATAAGAGTGCGTTGAAATAATCGCAACTGGACGGAGTCATCTTTCAGTGAGTTAGATGAACACCATAAGTAGAAAGTAGTCACGTGATCACTTGGATCTTCATTAGGCTTGGCCTCGAACTTTGGGATGTTCGAAGGCAACTTCGTCGGCATAGGAGGCCAACACGGATCATGATAGATAGGATCATTCAACAACCGTGTTAAATCTGGCAAGTGTAACGTTGCCAAGAAAGGTAGTTTAGGTTGTTGCTGATAGCCAGGATAAAAGGGTTCTGGAGTTTGACTGGCACCAGGTTGCCAGGAAAAGTTTGGCTGCTGGCCAGGGTTTTGGTAGAAACCGTGGCCCTGACCAGCATAAGGGTTTTTCATTTGACGAGACATCATTTGCTGATTCCCCATGAAGGACATAGGATGTTGGGCGTTCATCGTATTTGATGGACTTTGGGAAGGATTCCCCCATGCCGGTCCTGTGGGGAGAGGCATAGAGGCCTGTCCGAGGTTCCATTGACTGTGGAAAGAATTACCCCAAAACGACATTCCAAATGAAGGAATGGATCCTTGTCCTGAGTTCCAAGGTCCTGGTATATGTGCCCCCAACACAGGAATAGTACCCTGTGTTGGTGTAGACTGTCCAAAAATAGGTGTTCCCCCTGATGGGAAAGTAGTGGATGCGAAAGTGTTATTACCAAACGTCCCATTCCAAATGAACGACGACGAACCTACCGACAGAGTTTGCACAAGTGTTCCTTGACTCCCGGCTCCAAGTGGACTTGTGTGTGTAGGCTGCCTGGCGGACTGCTGATGCAATCCACTAAGCGAAGGGGATGAAGGAGGGATATGACCCCCAGCATAAGGAAAAGCATTGAAAGGGATAGGAATTCCCCCAAGTTGACCTTGCAGAGAAGCGGTAGAGCTCTCTGCCCCCAGACCCAAAGTCTGTAACGTGGAAGAAGTGAGTGCAGGACTAGTACCTGAACTAGGCATACTGTATGAAAACGGAGGGCCGGTCACACTAGGTGTGTAAGGAGGTGTGGCCGCCACGATAGATGGGGTCGGTCCACTGTGCGACGTAGTTGCAGCCAAGACCATGGTGGCCTGGACCATCGACAAAGGCAAGTTAGGAGAAGCTTCTCCTGTGGTAGTAACAGTGATAGGGATGGAAGAATTCCTAGAGTTTGATTCCATAACTGGGTTAGGCGCTGACAGGCGTTCGTAGAATTGAATTGGCACAATAATGTCCGGCCAAGTATAAGCATTTGAGGTTTCAACTGATCCAAGATTGGCGGATGATTCCTCCGGGAGTTGTTCGGGCTCAATGGTTTGAGACCCAGTTGCTTCGAAAGACCCTCGTTGGTCTAACTTCCACCTCAAAGGTGGCGGGGGTGGCTCCAGTATAACCGGTGGCAGGCCTAGAAGCCTTCGTGACCGGCGGAGCTCTGAATCCTCCACTGTGTGAGAAGATTCACGACACGCTAAAGTATTCTACATGAACAAGCAACAACACACACTAAAATAAATCCCCTAGAAGATAAATCAAGCAAGCACTATACTAGTTGGAAGAACAGTTACAACAACCAACACTAGAGCAACTTATCGGTGCAAGTGAAACTCGAATACGGAAGCACCCTCCGGGTATACTCTGCAAAGCGTGGCCCGATGTCTGTCCTAGATACCGCGGTATACCCCCGCAGTCACCCGTGTATGTCCCTAGAAAATATTGGCAACTAGTTTGCCAGCACATGAACAACTATCAGGCGGGTACAGTCGATAGTCGGGTAGACCACAATGAGCAGGGTATCAAGCCCGAAACCTGTCAAGGGTATCAAGAGAAAATGGTCTGGAAGACAACTGAGGACCTCAAACATATTCGAGACCCATGAAGCTTCGTGGAAAATGCAAACGACGAAATCCATTAACAAATCCTCTATATGTGTTCTCCACAATGCTCGGTCTAGCTTTGGAGGGGTTATCTCCACTACCTTTCCTTACACGACCTCGTGTTTATCCCCTGTGTTAGAGGGGGGTCCTGAATAACTTTCTGTAACTGGACTTCTACACTCCCTATTGACAGACTCCAATGTTTGGTTTGGGTGGCCTTGGATAATTTACTCTCCAACCTATTCCAAGGCCCTATTCCTGAGCTAGTGTATGCACCCTACAAATAGAAAAGTCTACTTGATTTTAATTAGCGTTGCTTTTAATGGGCTTTTTGTTAAGTCAGAAGGTGCGAAAGTGAAACTGATGGTGTGTAAAAAGACTCAAAGAAAAATGAACAAGAAATGCTTGGAAACAAAAACTTGTAATAAAATGCAAAACCAACAACTTTTCAACAAGAAAGACTTCTTTTCTTTTCAAAATTACTAAGATTTCATGCAGTAAATATGAAGGATTTTCACTCAGATCTGTGAGCTACTTATACTTGAAATGCACTGCAAAAACTTATGCAAAACAGACTTCTTTCCTAGCTACTGATGCAACAACACAATCTTCCAATCAAGAAGAAAATGAAACAGGAAATTATTTTTATTTTATTTTATTTTATTGCAAAATAACGCAACAAGGAAAAATGTTGACAAGAACAAAACCAAGAGAATAAAAAGAAAACTCTCGCTTAAAGTGCAGATTGCAAAAGAATCAGAGCACAAAATGCAAAAAAGCAATCAAGAAAGCACCAATTCCAACACTTGCCTAAAAACCATAAAACAAATATTTTTTCTCTTTTGTCTTTTCTATCAAAACATCAACTAAACAACACAGGCTAAGGATAAGATGCCCCAACCTACTGAATGTGCAGCCTCAGACTCTAGACCCCTGAGAGGAGCTCTTCTCACCATAGGAGGGGATGACTGCCCCACCCAAGCTGAAAAGCTGCCAATCAAGCCCGCGACTGTCACCAAGACAACACGCGTGCAAACACGTGCTGAGCTACAGCAACGTGCGGGTACCCGCGGGCTAAACCTGAGCAGGCCGCGGGTCTGTATAAAAACTGAGATAAAAAAACACACAGGCAGCCCATACCTGAAAAAGGCCTCTGGTATTGACAACCAGGGTCTCTAAAAGGCTTGGATGCTATTACCTCAACAGAAAAGGAAAATTTTCAAAAAAGAAAACAAGTGCAAAGAATGATCAACACAATAAGGCAGACTGAAAGAAAAGACAATAAACCAACAAGACCCAGACAGGATCCTGAAAGCCCCCTGAGAAGGTAAACTTCTGACAAGGAAGAGGAGACTGCCTCTCAAGCTTTCTGGATGCTACACGCTACTGAAACCTCTGCAGCAAGCGTTCAAACGCGGGCTATAGTAGGTTAGGGCGTGGGTTACACGCGTGCAAGCCTTCGACAGGCCATGTGTACCTCTGTGTGTCTCGAGAATAAATTTCAAGCAACAGTCAAGGAAGAACTTGTATTGATAACCAAGTTCCCTGCTAGCTTTGACCTAACAGACAACAAAAAATAAACAAAGAAACAGAGACTGAACTTCTTTGAACTACCCAAAAGACCTTTAACCAAATTCAGAAACCCTAAGAGTAAATCTCCTCAACGGAGTCGGAAATTCTGTTATGGGGTTATTCTACCCTACGAACTAACAAGCTAGGGCTTAAACTTGCATGCAGATCATGACCCTTAAGAAATAACTTTTAACCTCCTACCCAAACCTAAAACCCTTTCTCACATGCAAACATGGGAAGAATCAACTAACCTTTTTATCGTCGGTTGAAGTATATCCTCCGTTGCGCTTTATCCCCTTGCTTCTACTGCTGTTCCTTCCAAAAAACGATCCCGCAATCAAGACAAAGCTACGCATGCATGCTATTGATCTACTAGAGGGTTAGAGATTAAACATAAATCAAATAAAACATATAAGATTCATGTATTTGGGACGGGAAAAGCATCTTTTTCATTAATCTCAAGATGAATAAACTTACAATGATTATAGAGACCGGCCACCATTCCTCGATCCTGATCCTGGGATCCTCCTCTTCTTTGTCCTCCAACTGCTTTGCTTGAATTCTCCTAAAGATTGAGGAAAGGCTAAAGGGTTGGGACAAAATGGATTCGGCAATTGGGCAAAGTTTCTTTGCTATGTTTTTTCCTCCTTTGAATAGTACCCCTACCCCTTCTTTTATTGGCTAGAAGGAGCTAGGGTTTTAGGCAAACTCTTGGCCATGCATGGCTGGGAGTTCCAGTTAACTGACCCAAATCTTCTCGTTCCGTCGGAAACTTTCCTGAATTTTTTCTTTGTTAGGTAAACGCTAGTTGTAGTGGGCTAGCCAGCATTCCAACGCGTGCTGTATAAGGCCTGCCAGTGTTCCAATGCGCCCAATGATAGGTTAGGTTGTGGGTTACTTAATTTAGGAGGTTTTTGAAGAGTCTGTTCAGTATGGCTTTGGCAATGAAGGGTAATGAGTTGGCCTGATGCTAGGTAAGCATGAATAGTGCAATTTAGGGTTATAACAGCTACATCCACTAGAGAAATTTCTAGGACCTTCCTTTATTATTATCCAAAAAATGAAGGGATGCAACCTACATCACACCCATTGTAACTTCCTCTTATTTCTCTCACAGTCTCCTCTCTCAGAACACAATATTCACAATGATACATAACTGCAATACAATTCCCTCATGAAAGAGGGTTTCCCTCTAGGGAAAAAATCCTAACATAACTTCTACTGTCAGAGTTGCAGCCTTATAATGAGTGGTCCAGATTTACTATGAAATTACAATATACATTTACAAGGCAATTTTTCCTTCGGGAGCCCGCTTGCCCCTAGACCCCCCAATCAAGGGGATGAGCCCCCCGGACCAAGCAGGGGGGGCAAGGCCCCTTTGCAACCCCTCCATGTGGAGGGGTGTACAATATTCTGGGGTGTAAAGTCTTCATGGGGTATAAACATGACTGAAAACAAAGACCTATGAAACAGGAAGCTAATCAGGCTCACAACCAACAATCTCCCACTTGGAGACTGATCAAAACAACTACACTATTTTTGTAACTGTTGGACTATACTCCACCTTGGACCTAGAAAATTTCTCATCTTCACCTTCATGCTTGAATACCAACTGAAACTGAGAAAGATATCAGTTTCTCCCTGGTTACTTCCTTTGTTAACATGTCTATAGGATTCTGGCTAGTGTGTATCTTTTCCAACTTCAAATGTCCATCTTCCACGACAGATCGTATGATATGGTGCCTGAGTTTTATATTCTTAGTCTTCGAATGGAAGGTTGATTTATTTGCAAGATGACTGGCACTCTCATTGTCACAGGACAACCTACTATTCTCCTTCTTCTTTCACAATTCCTCCATAAACCTTTGTAACCAAATCAATTCTTTACTAGCCTCTGTAGCAACAACATACTTTACTTTTGTTGTTGAAAGTGAAACAATCTTTTGCTATTTCAAAATCCAACTTACGAATGTTCCACCTACAATAAAAAAATACCCTGTGGTGCTCCTCCTATTATATTTATCACCTGCCATATTTGAATCAACATATCCATGTAGAATAGTGTCTGAATGTCCAAAACATAATGCATGAGTAGCAGTACCTCTCAAATACATGGTAATCCACTTTACTGCCTCCCATTGTTCTTTACCTGGATTTTTCATATACCTTCTCACAACTGCCATTGCATGTGCAATATATGGTCTTGTGAAAACCATTGCATACATCAAGATATCAATTGTTGATGAATAAGGGACCCTGGACATGTATTTTATTTCCTCCTATATCTTGGGACACATTTCTTTGGTTAATTTGAAATGGCTAGCCAAAGGTGCACAAATTGGATTTTCATTCTACATTCTAAACCTCTCCAAAACCTTCTCTATGTACTCATCCTGAGATAATGTCAATTTGTGATTTTTCCTGTCTCTTGTTATTCTCATACCAAGGATTTTCTTTGCAACACCCAAATCCTTCATCACAAATGAATTATATAATTTCTTCTTGTGCACATTTATATCCTGCATATTAGACCCTGCAACAAGAACATCATCTACATACAATAGAAAGATAATATAACTTCCATTTTCTAGCTTTTTAAAATAAACACATTGATAAGAATGACATCTACTATAACCTTGTTCTGTCATAAACTTCTCAAACTTCAAAAACCACTGTCTTCGATCTTTCTTTAGGACATACAAGCTCTTATTCAACCTGCATACCAAATTTTCCTTCCCTTTGACCTCATACCCCTGTGGTTGCTGCATATAAATCTCTTCATCCAAATCCCCATGGAGAAAAGTTGTTTTTACATCTAACTATTCAAGATGCAAACAATCTACTTCCACAAGACTTAAAATATTCCTAATTGAAGTCATATTAACAACAAGAGAAAATATTTCATCAAAATTTATACCTTTCTTTTGTGCAAACCCCTTTACAACAAGTCTAGACTTGTACCGTTTTTTTC